>CAUYLG010072835.1:0-133094 GCA_963573385.1 Cacajao melanocephalus | reverse complement strand
GTTGGTGATTTCAGGAGTCGTCTCTGAGTGACGTTTTTTTCTGTTGAGGTTGGAGCTGTATACTTTTTGGCCTGTAGAGGGCGTTGCTGGGCTCTCTCGGGTTCAGTCAGGTTGCTGGGTGGGTGGTCCTTCCCTGGAGTTAGTTTGCAGTGAGATTGGCCCTGCCTTCCCAATGGCGTCTCTCCTTCCCCAGCGGGGTCTTCCTGGTTGGGGTAGAGCTGGTGTATTTGCTGCCTAGCTCTCTAGCTAGGGCTTCAGTTTAAGTTATGTGGAGGTGGTGCCTGCCAGGCCTTATGGTCTGTTTCCCTGTTTTCAACTCTGCCTTCCTCTGTGGGAAGGTCTGTCCGGGTGGCGTTAGTCCAAACTCCCGGCCAGGTCCCTGCGACAACTTGCGGCGCCCAGCGGTAGCCACTGCTCAGATTTGCATGGACTACCCAGGGGCCCCACCGTCTGGCAGGGCTCTCATGGACCGTGGGTTGCAGGAGGGATGAGGTAAGAACAGAATCTGAATCGGAGTACCCAGGGGGTTAAGTGCCCCGGCCCTCCGAGCCGGCTGCACGTTTCAGGTGGGGACGTGCTCCCCCCGTCTTGATTTGCCCCCCTGGGCAGCTCTCGCCCTGCGGCTCCTTCCCTGGGCCTATTTTCAGAGCCCTATCAGTCCCACGGAAATGAACCCAGCACCTCCTTGGAATCGTGAAGTCCTCTAGCCCTCTGCCTCTTGTTCCGGCTGTATGGATTTCAATTTTGTGCCCATGTTTCAGATCACACTGACATGTAGCATATTGTATGTTGTAAAAAAGTTACACTATAATGTTACCATTAATACCCTAATATGAGCAACAGGTGTTAATCTCTGTTCATTTTTGCCACATTTTCTACAAAATAAATTGTTTTCTGATGATTGGTCATTTTTCTCAACCTGAATTATCTGCATTCTTCTTTATTGTATGCTACCTTACTTTCTTCTCCACTGGTGATATTCAATAACATTGTACCAGAACATCCTGTTCATTGATATTTTTTTGGTGGTGGTTTTGCTAGAGAGTATTGTCATTGCTTCTTTCAGTGTTTACATGTAAGGTGTGCTTATCCAACACTGAAACACCAGCAATTTTCTATTTGTTCATTTTATCCCTCAACAAACATTTGTTTCACATCCACTGTGCAACAGATTCTGAACACGCAAACTCTAAATAAGACACCTGCGGCACTTAGCCTCTCGTTCATCAGCCCCCTCCCCTCCTCCACTCTTTCACCTGCTTAATTCTTACCAATTCTTCAAGTTAAATGCTACAGAGACAGAGTAGGTTGATGAGTGGAAACAGAAAATTGGATTTGGCTGCAGGGAGGTCGCTGGTGACTTCAACAAGTACATTTTTAGTTGAGTTGGGGGAACGTCAGAATCCAGACTATAGGTGAAGGAAGCGAGAAAGCACAGCCAACAAGCATAGACTCTATTTCAGAAGGTAAGTAACAAAAAGGAGAAATCAGATATGGCAGCAACTGGAAAGGTAGAGATATCAAATAGGTGGTTTTTGTTTTGAGATAAATTTGAATATGTTTATAAACTTCAAAGCAAGGATCCAAATAGTTGGAAGACACTAAGACAGGAAAGAATAAAGATAATTTACATAGGGAGGCTCCAGAGTGATGTGCGGTAAGCTGTGGGCATAACTAGAAGATTCTGTCTGGGAAGGAGAAACACAACACCCCTATGCCTGGCATATAAAGGAAGGAAGAAATATAAGAACAATTAAAATCTAGAAGTGGAGAGTAGGGAAGGAAGAATAAGAGAAATGCCTCTTATTTTCATTGACAATAGAATGGAATAGAATTACTTTTTAAGAGAAAGAAAGATAAAGAAGAGGTAGGGAGTCTGAAAAGAATGGTAAAGGCTCAGAACAACTTCTAGAAGGAATATTTGCAGTGGGTTCTGCTTTTGCCCCACTAGATCCATTCTTCATCCTTTCCACCCTGTTTCCCTGCTCTGTGCCCCAAGTGACTGACAGTTATGGATTGCTGTCAAATACCAGTTTTTGACAGCAAGTACCAGCAAATACCAAATACCAGTTTTCTAAATCTCCGGTATTTGGTTGGTTTCAACCAGTGGGAGACAGGAGAATGTGGGATATTTATTCCCTAGGTCCCTTTCTGCCTGGCTGTGAGCAGCCAGTGGCAGACATCCTCTTCAGAGGGCTGCAGCTATCATTAGAGGACTTCCCTTACAGCTAGAGACCTTAATGGATTCCTCATCCCCTGCAGACTTCAGGGAGTAATGGTTTTTCCTCTGTTGCTAGCCCTGGGGTACCTCAACAGCCTTTGTTCATTTCCCATAATCATGCCCACACCTGGGCAAACACTCCTTTCATTAAAGTCTCCACTCTTCACATTGGGGTGTGCCACTCATTTCCTACCTGAGATCCTAACTGACACAGAATGCAACAGGAAGCTGAGTGGGGTCAAGTAAAAGAATTGTCTTAGGCACAGGGGAGGTTAGGAACTACAAATCTGTCATGTTTATTTTCTCTTGTTAATCTTGTTGCCCATGAGCAGAAGCAGATGAAGAGGATGGTGGGATTCATTGAAGCTTGCCAACGAAAGAACACATCTGGCAAAAGAAAAGGAAAAGGAATTGAGGTTGCTAGTGAATGGGTCATTAAAATGGCTGTCTTTGACCTAATAGTTGTGCTTTCCATGTGCAGTGTGAGATTCAGAAAAACTTTCTTTTCTATTAGTTTCTCAAGTCTCTAGAGCTGAATTTTAATTTCCCTTGAATTTACCTATATATGAAATGAATCTTCAGAAAGCAGGAATACACACACACACACACACACACAGACCCACATACTTGAGGCTATTCCAGTTCTAAAAATGTTATTAGACCATCTACATTTTCTAATATAGAAGGGGAACCAAAGTTTCTTGACCAGGAAATGCACTGAGGCATTATACTTTATTCTACCTACTGTACTGGCCTCTCTCATCTTTTTTTTTTTAAATATATAGTCTTGCTCTGTCACCCAGGCTGGAGTACGATGGTGCTATCTCTGCTTACTGCAACCTCTGCCTCTCAGGTTCAAGCAATTCTCCTGCCTCAGCCTCCCAAATATCGGGGACTACAGGCACCTGCCACCACGCCCAGCAAATTTTTATATTTTTAGTAGAGACGTGGTTTCAACATGTTGGTTAGGCTTGTCTCAAACTCCTGACCTCGTGATCTGCCCGCCTCGGCCTCCCAAAGTGCTGGGATTACAAACATGAGCCATCATGCCCAGCCTCTCTCATCTTTTTTTGCTGCATATTATTTCCTATTCAAGGCCCAGCTCCAATTTCACCTCCTCTGGGCAGGCTCTTGAGACCAATGAAAATTTATCCTTCCTGAAGGAACCCATTCCTTAGTGATATGGTCTATCTGGTCTTGGATTATCACTTATCTTTATCCTTCCCATAGCCAAAATCTTATAATTTTGGGAACTCACCTAAAGTCCTAGGAGTGCCTTGTACATATCACTGTTTAATAAATGTTTATTGATTGACTGATTACTTATCCATGATATTAAAAATTTTTTAAAGATCTTAATAATTAGAAGAAAGCTACTTGGTTTCATTTGTTCCAATACTTAGGAAAAAATTGGAGAACAGATAAGAATGCCAAGCAGGAAGATCTTTATGTTGCCCTGTTTGGTAGCATGGATGTGACTTCTAAACCTTCACCATATCCCCTCACAATTTTCAGTCAGGACCACTCATCCTGGAGATGGAAGCCCCAGGGTTGCTGAAGAGCAGGCATGATGAGATTGTTTCCTTTTATCACACCTAGTCTTAAGTCTCTAATAATAACTAGTTTGTTCACATTCCCAAGGCACAGTGGCCTAGGAATAACTTTAACACATCAGACCAACCAAGTAACTAAAAATGTCTCTAAAATGGCAGAACTGCCATTTTAGAGACCTAAAACGATGGGTCCACAGAAAGGTATGCTCTGGTCTGAAAATATGTCTGAATTGGTAGTTTTTATACCTTGAAAGCAACAGTAACTTCTGCAAAATGAACTTAACATTGTTTAACAGGCATTCACGGCTAGTGTTATTAAAGCAATTCATTTTGAACTTTGCATTTTACTTTTAAAACCACTAGTAGAAGTAACTCTCCCTCTCTTTTGAAGACAACATCACCTTTAAAGCAAGGTCATCATCCACTAATCCATTTTCAAGTCCAGTGAGGGAATCTGGGTTATGCACATACAAAAGCGGACCGTGGCTTGATTGAGTGAGAGTTCCTTCTTTATCATAATTGGCAGAGTCCTCACTAGGGAAGGCAGAGCACCTGGTTCTAACTCTAATTTGCCTTCTTTGCATGAATAATTCATGCTACCTCTACCTGACCAGGTGACTACAACAGTAGGGAATGGTCTCTACATGCAGATTCCTGGCTAAAGCCTGTCCCTCCCCACCCAGCAGAAAACTTTGGCTTCTATGCATGTGAGTTCTTGCTCAAGGTCAGGTTGATGGCCACTGTATGTTAAATCAGTGTATTGTGAATTTGGCGTTAGTAATTCCTGGTTTGTTTTATCTAACTGAAGACTGGCCTGCTTCAATATTTAACCTTTAAAGAAATGCAGGTCTCTTCCTGGTAAGATGGGACCATGTTATGTGAACACTTTGAGAATATCTATATATTTAAAAGTTTTATAGGATAGCATATATCTGAAAATGGAACAGATACTCAGAGTGATAGGAAGGAAGGAAGGAAGGAAGGAAGGAAGGAAGGAAGGAAATAAATAAATAAATAAATAAATCATGATCATGTCACTCGTCTGCTTAAAACCTTCCAGCAGCTTCCATGGCTCCTAGGACTAAGTCCAAAGTCCTTCACACTGCCTAAGAAGCCCTGAAATTCTAGCTCCTTCCAGCTTCATGCCACCACTCTACCTTCTGTTTGCCGTATTTCAGGCACTTTGGCATGTTTGGGTTTTTGAACCTCTCGGGGCTTCCCATAGTCTTTTCCTTCCTTCTTTCCTGTGAATCCTCAAACGCTGCCCAAGGCTCTACCTAAATCACTTGCGCTCATCCCTGAGGTCCCACCCAAAAGGTTGCTTTCACAAGTAGGTCTTTCCTGACCTCAGACTTAGTTGCATTAATAGACCTGATCCCCACCCCATCATGTTCCCTGGTTATATAATCTGTCACAAGCTGTTTTGTCTCTATGTATATTACTTCAACTGTAGTTTAACAATCCTAGACTATACTGTAAGCTCCAAAAGTTCAGGGACCTCATCTGATTTCTTCATTCTGTATCCCCAGCACTTAGCTTTAATATTTGACACATAATAGGTGTGGCATGAAGAAAGAAGAAAGAAGAGGAGGTGGGGAAGAAGGGAGAAAGGGAGGAAGGGAGAAATGGAGGGAGGGAGGAAGAGAGGAAGAGAGGAAGGAAGGGAGGAAGGGAGGGAGGGAGGAAGAAAGGAATGAACTGGAGCAAAGATGGCTCTTGTTATGTTTTAGCAATAAGACTGGCAGAGTTTGTCTCTGCCCTAGGGATTTGTGGAACTTTGCACTTGAGAGAGATGATTTAGGGTATCTGGCAGAAGAAATTTCTAAGCAGCAAACATTCAAGATGTGACTTGGGTACTGTTAAAGGCATTCAATTTTATAAGGGAAGTAGAACATAAAAGTTTGGAAAATTTGCAGCCTGACTATGCGATAGAAAAGAAAACTCCATTTTCTGAGAAGAAATTGAAGCCAGCTACAGAAATTTACATAAGTAGCAAGGAGCCTAATGTTAATCCCCAACACCATGTGGAAAATGTCTCCAGGCCATGTCAGAGACCTTTGTAGCAGCCCCTCCCATCACAGGCCTAGAGGCCCAGGAGGGAAAAATGGTTTCATAGGCCAGGCACAGGATCCCCATACTGTGTGCAGCCTGGGGACTTGGTGCCCTGTGTCCCAGCCACTCCAGCCATGGCTGAAAAGGACCAACATAGAGCTCAGGCTGTGGCTTCAGAGGGTGCAAGCCCCAAGCCTTGGTAGCTTCCATGTTGCGTTGAGCCTGCTGGTGCACAAAAGTCAAGAACTGAAGGTTTGGGAACCTCTACCTAGATTTCAGAAGATGTACGGAAATGCCTGGATGCCCAGGCAAAAGTTTGCTGCAGGGGCAGGGCTCTCATGAAGAACCTCTGCAAGGGCAGTGCAGAAGGCAAATCTGGGGCCAGAGCCCCGACACAGAGTCCTCACTGGGATACTGCCTAGTGGAGCTGTGAGAAGAGGCCCACCATCTTCCAGCCCCTAGAATAGCAGCTCCACCGACAGCTTGCACTGTGTGCCTGGAGAAGCCATAGAAACTCTGTCAGCCTGTGAAATCAGCTGGGAGGGAGGCTGTACCCTGCAAAGCCACAGGGGCAAAGCTGCCTAAGACCATGGAAACTCACCTCTCGCATTAGTGTGACCTGGATGTGAGACCTGGAGTCAAAGGAGATCATTTGGAGCTTTAAGATTTGACTGCCCTGCTGAATTTTTGACTTGCATGGGCCCTGTAACCTCTTCATTTTGGCCAATTTCTCCCATTTGGAATGGCTGTATTTACCCAATGCCTGTACTCCCATTGTATCTAGGAAGTAACTAGCTTGCTTTTGATTTTCCAGGCTCATAGGCATAAGGGACTTGCCTTGTCTCAGATGAGACTTTGGATTGTGGACATTTGGGTTAATGCTGAAATGAGTTAAGACTTTGGGGGACTGTTGGGAGGGCATGACTGGTTTTTCAATGTGAGGACATGAGATTTGGAGGGGCCAGTGGAAGAATGATATGGTTTGGCTGTGTCTCCACCCAAATCTAAACTTGAATTGTATCTCCCAGAGTTCCCATATGTTGTGGGAAAGACCCACGGGGAGGTAACTGAATCATGGGGATGGATCTTTCCCATGTTGTTCTCATGATAGTGAGTAAGTCTCACTATCTTGATCTGAGGGGTTCATCAGAGGTTTCTGCTCTTGCTTCTTCCTCATTTTTCTCTTGCCACTGCCATATAAGAAGTGCCTTTCACCTCCCACCATGATTCTGAGGCCTCCCCAGCCAAGAAGAACTGTAAGTCCAATTAAACCTCTTTTTCTTCCCAGTCTTGGTATGTCTTTACCAGCAGCATGAAAATAGACTAATACACAACCTCCGGGACTAAGTTAAGCAAATTATTAACTTCCTTGTGACTTAATTTCCTCTATCATAAAAGGGAGGTGTTAGGAGAATTAAGTAATCTATTAAAAGGGCAGAGAATGTAGAATAGAAAAAAAATCCAGAAACAGACCTATACATATGTATCAATTGATTTTTAACAATGGGACAAGACAATTCAATGGAGAAAAGGTGATGTTTTTGACAAATCGTGCTAGAACAATTAGAAATCAATATTTTTAAAAATTGATCTTCAATCCATACTTTGCAACATATACAAAGATTAACTAAAAATGGATCATAGACCTAAATGTAAAAGCCAAAAACTATAAAACTTCTAGAGAAAAAAAAAGTTTCTGTGAGTTTGGGTTAGGCAAAGATTTCTTAGATGTGACATAAAAAGCACATGCCATAAAGAAAAAAATTGATAAATTGAACTTTATCAAAATTTAAAACTTCTGCTTTTTGAAAGATGCTGTGAAAAAATAAAAACACAAGTCACAGATGCATAGAAAATATTTGAAAAATATATATCTTATAAAAGATTTAGAATATATAAAGAACTCTCAAGACTCAATAAAAAGGCAAGAAACCCAATAAAAAGTGAGCAAAGATTTGAAAAAGAACATCACCAAAGAAGATATATGGGTGGCAAATAAGCCCATAGAGAGGTGCTCGACATCATTACACATTAGGGAAATGCAAATTGAAGCTCCAGTGAGGAAATACTGCACACTATTAGAATGGGCAAAATAAAAAAGACTTGAAGACACCAATGGCTCGTGAGAAGAAAGAACAATTTCAGCTCAGATACATTGGCTGATAGGAATAGAAATAATGTAGCAGCCCTTACAGAAAATAGCTTGGCAATTTGTTATAAAATTCAACATATACTTCACATATGACTCAACAATCTCACTTCTAGATATTTTTATTGAAGGAACATAAAAACATGTATATACTGAAAACCTATAAACAGGTTTATAGTAGTTTTATTCATAATTATCAAAAATTGGAAACAACCCAGGTGTCCTTCAACTGGTAAATGAATGAACAAATTGTGATGCATTCATACAATGGAATGTTACTATGCAATAAAAACAATGAATGAATCTGAATGGAGAAAAAGTCCACTTCAAAAGGCTACGTACCATATAAACCGTTAATATGACATTTTGGAAAAGAGAGAACTATAGGCCAAAAAACAGATCAGTAGTTGCCAATGGCAAAGGGTGGAGAGAATGTTTGGCTACAAAGGGGCATGTATTAGTCAGGATTCTCTACAGGGAGAGAAATAATGGAATACATATGTATGTATAAAAGGGAGTTTATTAAGTATTAACTCACAAGGTCCCACAGTAGGCCATCTGCAGACTGAAGAGCAAGGAGAGCCAGTCCAAGTTCCAAAACTGAAGAACTTGAAATCCAATGTTCTAGGGCAGGAAGCATCCAGCACGGGAGAAAGCTGTGGGCCGGGAGGCTACGCCAGTCTCTCTTTTCATGTTTTTCTGCCGCTTATATTCTAGCCTCACTGGCAGCGGGTTAGACTGTGCCCACCAGATTAAGGGTGGGTCTGCCTTCCCCAGCCCACTGACTCAAATTTTAATCTCCTTTGGCAACACTCTCACAGACACACCCAGGAATAATACTTTGTATCCTTCAATCCAATCAAGTTGTCAGTCAGTATTAACCATCACAGGGCATAAGGGAACTTTTTTTTTCTCTTGAGACATAGTGTCACGCTGTTGCCCAGGCTAGAGTGCAGTGGTGTGATCTTGGCTCACTGCAACCTCCACCTCCCAGGCTCAAGTGACCTTCCTACGTCAGCCTACCAAGTGGGGGTGGAGGGGACTACAGGCATGAGCCACTGCACCTGGCTAATTTTTTTATTTTTTGTAGAAACAGGGTTTCACTATGTTGCGTGGGCTGGTCTTAAACTTCCCGGTTCAAGTGATCCACTTCCCTTGGCCTCCCGAAGTGCTGAGATTACAGGTGTGAGCCACTGAGCCCAGCCCATAAGAGAACTTTTGAGGTATCAGAAATGTTCTATATCTTGATCGAGGTAGAGATTACAAGATTGTATGAGTTTATCCAAACACAGACCTATACACTACAAATGATTAATGTTACTGTAAGTAAATTATATCTCAGTAAATCTTATTTTTACATTTTCATGGAGAAAAAAGTAACTTCATTTGCTTAAACTAGTACTAATGTGTTTCTATAACTTTCAATCAAGAGTTCTAAGTGAGACTCCCTGGATTAAGATGGCAAATAGGAGGCTGCTTCTGCTTGGACAGACAGAGCAGTATGTGGAGACTCACATAGTGAACTTTTTCTCCAAGAACTGCCACAGCAACATACCAGGAAAACTGAAAGAATCCTCAGACCCTTTGAAGGAACTGAATAATCACTGCAGGTTCCCTGCGACTCTGATGAGTCTGCTTGCTTTCTCAATGGGGAGGCTGGTGGTCTGGGGCAAGTTCTCAGCCCTCCTCACCAGATGCCTGGAAATAGACTCAGTGCTGTTGGGGGAGCATGGTGAAAGTGAGAGCAGCCTTCAGGACTTCAGGAAGCATGGAAACAGGGTGAGGCCTGCGACTGCCAGCTTTCCCCCACTTCCCTGGTGACCTGCATGATGCAGCATAGTCAGCCATAATCCCTCTGGGTACGTAATTCCATTGGCCTGGGAACCACACCTCCATCCCCCACAGCAGCCACAGCAAGCCCCACCCAAGGAGAGTCTGAGTTTAGACACATCTGACCCTGTCCCCACCTGATGATCTTTCTCTACTCCTCCTGATTGTGAAAAGCAAAGAACATAATCTCTTGGGAGCTCTATAGCCCCACCTACCACCTGATCCGCCCTATAAAACCAGAGCTTATGTGCTCTTGAAAGTGCCACCTCCTGGCTGGAGGCCAACAAACACAGAACCAGTGCACTAAACAAAAATACAACCAAGGACCCTCACAGAGTCCACTTCACTCCCCAGCTACCTCCACCGGAGCAGGTGCTGGCATCCACGGCTGGAAGACCTGCAGATGGATCACATCACAGGACTCTTTGCAGACACTCCCCAGTACCAGCCTGTAGCCCAGTAGCATGCTGGATGGCTAGACCCAGAAGAGCAAAAACAATCACTGCAGTTTGTTTCTCAGGAAGGCCCATCCCTAGCAGAAAGGGGAGAACACCACATCAAGGGAGCATTTCGTGGGACAAAATATTCTGAACAGCAGTCCTGAGTCTCAGATCTTCCCTCTGACATAGTCTACCCAAATGAGAAGAAACCAGAAAAACAATCCTGGTAATATGACAAAACAAGGCTTTTTAACACCCCCAAAAGATCGCACCAGCTCACCAACAATGGATCCAAACCAAGATGAAATCTCTGAATTGCCAGAAAAGGAATTCAGAAGGTCAGTTATTAAGTTAATCAAGGAGGCACCAGAGAAAGGTGAAGTCCAACTTAAAGAAATCAAAAACATGATACAGCATATGAAAGGAAAAATCTTCAGTGAAATAAATAGCATAAATAAAATCAATCACAACTTCTAGAAATCAAGGACACACTTAGAAAGATGCAAAATGCATTGGAAAGTCTCAGCAGTATAATCAAACAAGCAGAAGAAAGAACGTCAGAGTTCGAAGACAAGGCTTTCAAATGAACCTAATCTGTCAAAGACAAAGAAAAAAGAATTTTAAAAAATGAGAAAACCCTCCACGAAGTTGGGACTATGTTAAGCATCCAAACATAGGAATAATTGGTGTTGCTGAGGAGGAAGAGAAATCTAAAAGTCTGGAAAGTATATTTGAGGGAATAATAAGGAAAACTTCCCTGGTCTTCCTAGAGATCCAAACATCTAAATACAAGAAGCTCTAAGAACACCTGGTAAATTCATTGCAAAAAGATCATTGCATAGTCATCAGGTTATCTAAAGTCAAGATGCAGAAAACAAGAGCTGTGAGACAAAAGCATCAGGTAACTTAAAAAGGAAAACCTATCAGATTAACAGCAGATTTCTCAGCAGAAAACCTACAAGCCACAGACATTCAATGCCAGCCCATAAAAGCAGCCTGGAGGTGGGTAGTAACCTGCAAAGCCACAGGGCAAGCTGCCCAAGGCTATGGGAGCCCACTTCTTGCATCAGTGTGACTTGGATGTGAGACATGGAGTCAAAGGAGATCATTTTGGAACTTTAAGGTTTAATAACTGTCCTATTGGATTTTGGACTTGCATGGGGCCTGTGTTCTGGCCAATTTCTCCCATTTGGAAAGGCTGTATTTACACAATGCCTGTATATCCCATTGTATCTAGGAAGTAACTAACTTGCTTTTGATTTTATGTGCTCATAGGTGGAAAGGACTTGTCTTGTCTCAGATGAGAGACTTGGACTTTTGAGTTAATGCTAGAATGAGATAAGAATTTGTAGGACAGTTGGGAATGCATGATTATGTTTTGACATGTGAGGACATGAGATTTGAGAGGGGCCAGGAGCAGAATGATAGGGTTTAGCTGTGTCCCCATCCAAATTTCATCTTGAAATGTAGTTCCCATAATCCCTATGTGTCATGGGAGAAACCTAGGAGGTAATTGAATCATGGGGGCAGTTACCCCCATGCTGCTGTTTTGTGATAGTGAGTGAATTCTCACAAGATCTGGATGGTTTTATAAGGGGCTTTTCCCCCTTTTGCTCAGCACGTATCCTTGCTGCTGCCATGTAAGAAGGACATGTTTGCTTCCCCTACTGCCACCATGATTGTAAGTTTTTTGAGGCCTCCCCAGCCATGCTGAACTGTAAGGCAATTAAATCTCTTTCCATTATAAATTACCCAGTCTCAGGTATGTCTTTCTTAGCAGCGTAAGAATGGGATACTACATACTGGAAGTCCTACCCAGAGCAATCAGACAAGAGAAAGAAATCAAGGGCATTCGAACTGGTACAGAGGAAGTCAAACTGTCACTGCTTGCTAATGATATGATCATATACCTAGAAAACCCTAAAGACTCATCCAAAAAGCTCCTAGAACTGGTAAATGAATTCAGCAAAGTTTCGGGATACAGAATTAATGTACACAAATCGGTAGCTCTGCTATACACTAACAGTGAACAAGCTGAGAATCAAATCAATAACTCAATCCCTTTTACAATAGCTATAAAAAAAAATGAAATACTTAGGAATATACCTTAACCATGGAGGTGAAAGACCTCTACAAGAAAATCTACAAAACACTGCTGAAAGAAATCACAGACGACACAAACAAATGGAAACACATCCCATGCTCATGGATGGGTAGAATCGATATTGAGAATATGACCATACTGCCAAAATCAATTTATAAATTTAATGCAATTCCCATCAAAATACCATCATCATTCTTCACAGAACCAGAAAAAATAATCCTAAAATTCATTTGAAACCATGAAAAGAGCCTTATAGTCAAAGTAAGACTAGGTGAAAAGAACAAATCAGGAGGCATCACATCACCTGACTTTATATTATAAGGTCATAGTCACCAAAACAGCATGATACTGGTATAAAAATAGACACACAGACTGGGCGTGGTAATTCATGCCTGTAATCCCAGTACTTAGGGAGGCTGAGGCAGGTGGATCGCCTGAGGTCAGGAGTTTGAGACCAGCCTGGCCAACGTGGCAAAACGCCATATCTACTAAAACTACAAAAAATTAGCAGGGTGTGGTGGTAGACAACTGTAATCCCAGCTACTCTGGAAGCTGAGGCAGGGAGAGTTGCTTGAACCTGGGAGGCGGAGGTTGCGGTGAGCTGAGACTGCACCACTGCACTCCAGTCTGGGCAGCAGAGCAAGACTCCATCTCAAATAATAATAATAATAATAGGCACATAGACCAATGGAACAAAATAGAGAACCCAGAAACAAATCCAAATACTTAAAACCAACTGATCTTTAAGAAAGCAAGCAAAACGTAAAGTGGTAAAAGGACACCCTATTTAACAAATGGTGTTGGGATAACTGGCAAGCCAATGTAGAAGAATGAAACTGGATCCTCATATCTCACCTTATAAAAAAAAATCAATTTAACATGGTAAAAAGCTAAATTTAAGATCTGAGCTATAAAAACTATAGAAGATAACATCAGAAAAATCCTGCTAGACATTGGCTTAAGCAAAGACTTCATGACCAAGAACCCAAAAGCAAATTCAACAAAAACAAAGCTAAATAGATGGGACTGAATTAAACTAAAAAGCTTCTGCACAGCAAAAGAAATAATCAGTAGAGCAAACAGACAACCCACAGAATAGGAGAAAATTTTCACAATCTAGACATCTGACAAAGGAGTAATATCCAGAATCTACAAAGAACTCGAACAAATCAGGATGAAAAGAACAAACGATCTCATCAAAAATTGGGATAAGGACATGAATAGATAATTCTCAAAAGAATATATACAAATAGCCAACAAGCTATTTGGAAAAATGCTCAGCATCATTAATTATCATGGAAATGCAAATCAAAACCATAATGTGATACTACCTTACTCCTGCCAGGATGGCCATAATCAAAAAATTAAAATAAAAAAAATAGATATTGACATGGATGTGGTGAAAGGGAACACTTTTACACTGCTGGTGGGAATGTAAACTAGTACAACCATCATGGAAAACAGTGTGGAGATTCCTTAAATAACTAAAAGTAGATCTACCATTTGATTCAGCAATCCCACTGCTAGGTATCTACCCAGAGGAAAAAAAGTCATTATACGAGAAAGAGACTTGACTTGCAAACACATGGTTATAGCAGCACAATTTGCAATTGCAAAATTACGGAACCAGCCCAAGTGCCCATCAATCAATGAGCGAATAAAGAAAACATGGTATATATACACATTGGAATACTACTCAGCCATAAAAAGGAATGGAATAATGGCATTCACAGCAACCTGGATGGAATTAGAGACTATTATTCTAAGTGAAGTCACTCAGGAATGGAAAACGAAGCATTGTATGTTCTGATTCATAATTGGAAGCTAGGCTATGAGGATGCAAAACTGTAAGAATGATACAATGGACTCTGCGGACTCAGGGAAAAGGGTAGGAGGTGGGTGAGGGATATAAAACTACACATTGGGTATGTGGACACTGTTTGGGTGATGATAGGGGCACCAAAATCTCAGAAATCACCACTAAAGAACTTATTCATGTAACCAAACACCACCAGTTCCCCAAAAACCTATTGAAATAAAAAACAAATTTTTAAAAAAGAGTCCTAAATGATAAAAATATCCAACTTAGAATGTTGTGAGAATTAAATGACACAATGTAATTTCATGTTGTGAGGAAGTTAAATTCTAATACTAATTCATAAGGCTAAATTTACCCTTGAAAATTCGTTAACTTCTCCATAAAATACAGTGTTCATTTTTAAGGTGTACAACCTGGTACAACAATTCTTATATACACCAAAGTTTGAGAAGATAAAGGAAATTTGTATGCAGATGACTGAACTATTCTTTAAAAACACTCTTTAAAGACAGACTACCTTGGTTCAAATCCCAGTTCCATTACTTCCTGACCCTGGGAAAGGTATACTCTATGCTTCAGGTTTTTCATCTGCACATTGGTGGTAATAGTATCTAACTTATAGATTTGTAGTGCAAGTTAGTTAATATATGTAAAGCCCTCAACCAGGCACAATGTAAAGGCTATATCATAATGTGTTAGCTGTCAATCTATCAAATAGAACTGTATTATAAGCCCAGCTTCCTTTACTCAGTGAATATTAAGCATCTACTGTATAACCAGGTACAATGAATTCTAGGTTCTGATAAAAACAAAAATTTTAATTTTTGATGTTTATAGTCTAGCAGCTTTGCCAAATACTAGCTACATGATCTTGGACAAAGTTTCTTCATCAGTTGTCATCATGTGTATAGGTGCATAGCATATGGCACAAAGTAAAGGGTAGCTATGTCTAGTCGCTATTATCATACTCCAGTATGGTATCATAAATGCTAAGTTTATGATAAGTGTTTGTCCATAAACACTAGAAATCTGAGTCTTGACAAAGAATGCATCACTCACACCTTTCCCCACCAATAGGGGGAGTCATTTTTCACCATTACACTGGGACACATCTTACCAGTTCCAGGTTCCACACAAACCGGGAAACATATTCTGCATATCTATCAGTTTGGTTTCCCAAAACAAGGCAGATGCCACGTCCTCCTCTGAATTAGTCTGATAAGAAAATGAACTTGAAGCAGTATCTCTTTTTTTTTTTGTCTGAATGTGGGGCCTTTATACAGAGGATACACACACTCAAGGTATGAGCAAAATGAAAGGAAATGTAAACACCACGTCCCATTCTCCTTAGAAGGGAAACAAAGCAGAGCGTGCTTTTGATAGGGCTTGATGTGCTCATGGCATCAAAAGGAATTCAGTGTGACTGGAGTGTTCTGAGAGAGAGAGATAGGCAGGGGCTAGATTATTCAAGACACTGAAGGTCATGGTAAGGAACTTCTATTTTATTCTGATGAGAACTGGAAACTGTTAGAGATTTAAACAAGACAGTGACATCATCTAATTTATGTTACATATTGCACTGGCTACTATGAAGAGAACTGACTGAAGGAGGAAATTAGTGGATGTGGAGAGACAGGAAACTATTACAATAATCCAAACAAGAGCTAATGAGAGCCTGGCACTGGAGTGGAGAAGTAAGATGGGGAGAAGACACACTCAGTGTGCATTTTTTAGGTAAAATCAAAAGGACTTGCTGGCAACTTAGATGTGAGTGATGAGGGCAAGAGAGGAATCAAGGATAAATCTGGCTTGGTAGATGGTGACACCATTCGCTGAGTTGATAAAAAGGCCCCACAGTTTTTTTCTTTTCTAGTACAAGTTCTGGGGTATAGTGAGGTCTTTGCACATCTGAGGCCCTAAGAGGTTATTTCCTGTTCTTGCTAGTAAACTTCCTATGGAGAGAGCTTTCTTGATCCTTTTGCACTGTTAGTCAAGGAAACACAGGAGTGAGCCAACATGGCCCAAAAGAAGCCAGAGAGCTGCCTCAATTCCTAACACCAGGTTCTCCAGCCCTAGCTAGGATGTGAAGTGCTAACAAGCAATACAAACTGTGCTTAGTTATGCTCAAGAGCATTAAAACCACAACCAAATGTTAACATTAAATCACATTTTTCCAGGGGCATAGGCCTTGGGTGCCAAGCCTTGAGTATGAGTTGAAATATTTGGTAGATTGAGCAGAATATAAGCACACACATACACTGTCCTATGGTATCAAGTTCTTCAAAAAAGCCCAAATCAAGGATAAACAGTTGCCCATTAGGTGACAGAAATTGACTCCCTTGGGAAAGGACACTAAGAGATTAACTTAAGGTCCACCCCTTGGCAGATGGGCTTCTCCATTAAAATTAGTTATCAAAGACTCTTCCAGCCAGTTAAGCTCAAAGTCATTAGCTTAATGACAATGTTTCAGAAACATCCTCACCTCTGCAGAGCAGGAGTACCACTCAAAGGTCATCATCTTAAGAGGCATTGCGAGGCTGAGTTCTAAGAGATTAAAATACCTTTGGGGGCAGATAACGCTTAAGTCGAATTTCACACGATTTCAGACATCTCTCTTATTATCTATGTAGGTCTTAATGGGAACTCAGCCAGCATGGCCATTGGCCATATGTTCTTCCTTCACCAACTTATACCACCAGTATTTTCATGCCATGAAAATTCCGATTGTAAGAACATTAAAGGAAACCCTAAATGATAAAGACGTTGCAAAAGAATAACTTAGTATCCAAAGGAGGACTGAAAAGGGATGAAAGAATTCATTACATTGCTGGCATTGGTCCCAATACCATCTCCCCTCTTAGTAATTAATAGAATATGACATAAGGCAAGAATTCTTGGAAAAATGGGAAACACTTCAATAAGAGACATCTAAAAGAAAGATGAGCCTGGGCGTGGTGGCTCACGCCTTTAATCCCAGCACTTTGGGAGGCCAAGGTAGGTGGATCACTTGAGGTCAGGAGTTTGAGATCAGCCTGGCCAACATGGAGAAACCCCATCTCTACTTAAAAAAAAAAAAAAAAAAAAAAAAACTAGCTGGGTGTGGTGGCAGTGGTGGCAGGCACCTGTCATCCCAGATACTCAGGAGGCTGAGGTAAGAGAATCGCTTGAACCCAGGAGGCAGAGGTTGCAGAGAGCCGAGATCACACCACTGCACTCCAGCCTGGGCAACAGAATAAGACTCAGTCTCAAACTACAAAAATTAGTTGGGTGTGACGGCAGGCACCTGTCATCCCAGCTACTCAGGAGGCTGAGACAGGAGAATCACATGAACCCAGGAGGCAGAGGTTACAGTGAGCCAAGATCATGCCATTGTACTCTAGCCTGGGCAACAGAGAGAGACTCCATCTCAAAAAAAATAAAAGAAAAAAGAAACCTGTTCCATATGGTGCCTTTATCCATCCTCTCCTCTCCACCTCAGCAGTCACTGCTTTATTTCAGATCTCATTTTATGCAATTGCTCTTCCCTGCAGCCATAAAGAAGATACTGAAGTTCCCAGAATCATCAAGCTGTTTCAACCTTGTGTATCTTCACATGTGCTCTTCCCTCTGCCTGGAATATCCCTTCCCTCCTGTCTTCTCCTTAACCCAGCAAAATATAGCGAGTCCCTCAAGCTCAGTTCCTGGGCCATCTCCTTCCAAAGATTCCTGTTCTGGTTTGGATGCTTATCTGTCTGTTCCTGCAGTACCTGCCTGGTACACACCTCCCCGAGACCTCAGCAGACTGTACAGAACCAGTAGCTGCCCTGTGTCTTTCCCACTGTGAACACCTTCAAGGGTGGATTAAGTTTTGCCTTCCCAACTCTTGGGGGCACAGCAGGTATCTTTTTTTTTGTTTTTTTGAGACAGGGTTTTGCTCTGTCACCCAGGCTGGAGAGTGCAGTGGCTCGATCTTGGCTCGCTGTAGGCTTGAACACCCTGGGCTCAGGCAATTCTCCCACCTCAGCCTCCCAAGTAGCTGTGACTACAGGTGTAAACCACCATGCCCAGCTAATGTTTGTATTTCTTTTTTTGCAGAGACAAGGTTTTGCTAAGTCGTCCAGGGTGGTCTCAAACTCCTGGACTCAAGCAATCCTCTTGCCTTAGCCTCCCAAAATGCTGGGATTACAGGAGTGAGCCACGGCACCCAGCTTGCCAAATCATTTCTATCAGCACTCTCACCATAGCTTCCCTGCTTAGTGGCCTATGGTATTTTCCATGGTCTGACACAGAAACTTACAATTCTGCCTGATAAGAGACTGATCCAACCACATTTTTGACATCCCTCTACCACACATTCTCATTGGGCAAAGAACATCAATATGTATGAGAACCCATACAAATATAACTTGTTGTTTTTAAGTTATAGAAATGGCATGTTCTCAATTTATTTATTTTATTTTGAGATGGAGTCTCACTCTGTTGCCAATGGTGCAATCTCAGCTCACTGCAACCTCCGCCTCCCAGGTTTAAGCCATTCTCCTGCCTCAGCCTCCCGAGTAGCTGAGACTATAGGCGCACAGCACCATGCCCAGCTAATTTTTGTATTTTTAGTAGAGATGGGGTTTCACAGTGTTGGCCAGAATGGTTTCAATCTCTTGACCTTGTGATCCACCCACCTTGGCCTCCCAAAGTGCCTGGATTACAGGCTGAGCCACTGTGCCCAGCCTATTATTTATTTATTTATTTATTTATTTATTTATTTTCAGACGGAGTCTTGCTCTGTTGCCCAGGCTGGAGTGCAACGGTGTGAATTTGGCTCACTGCAACCTCTGCCTCCTGGGTTCAAGCCATTCTCCTGCCTCAGCCTCCTGAGTGGCTGGGATTACAGGCACCCGCCATTATGCCTGGCTAATTTTTTATTTTTGTAGAGATGGGGTTTCACCATGTTGGCCAGGCTGGTCTTGAATTCCTAACCACAGGTCATCCACCCACCTTGGCCTCCCAAAGTGCTGGGATTATAGGCGTAAGCCACAAAGCCTGGCCCATATTCTCAATTTAAATAAAACATATAGTTGAAAGTAAAACTGCAAAGTGAATCTCACCTATGTCCCTGCAGCTTTCTCTAGTAAGCTCTCTCCTATGAGTGTCCTGGACTGAACCCTCCCACATGGGTCCACTAGCAGTGCTCAGCTGACTCTAGGCACGGTCCCCTTCCTACGGCGACTGAAAGCTGCACCCCCTCTTACACCTCTGTTGTGTGCCCCTCAGAACAGAATGCTGCATGGACCTCTGATTCACAGGTACTTATTAAACACTCTCTCCAACTAAAGTTGCCCCCTTTCCTCACCTGGTTCCATCCATGTAGCTCAGGGGCAGAGCTTGGGGACTACATGATACCCCCAGCTCCATATCAGAGGGTGTGCGCGGAGCCCAAGCTCCCCTGCGAGGGGCGAAGGAGACAGAAGCAGGCATGCAGAGAATGAGGGAAAGAGGAGGGAGTGGGCAGTGAATGGGGCATGTGTGTACATCTCAGCTGTGGACACAAGATCCTGGGAAAAGGCCCAGTGAAAATTTCTAGAGTATAAGTTGGGAGGCTTCAAGATAGCATGAGTTCCTACCCAGGCCCTAGCCACAGGATGCTTTCTGCTCCCAAAGCATCTACATTATGTATTGGGCCCTGTGGGTAGCCCCAGCCACCTCTCCTCTACCTTGGCCGAGCAGCCATTCCCAGCAGAACTCCTGGTGGGTCCCAAGTCCCTCCTCTTGCCCCAGTCCCACGGGAAAAGCTCCCTCACCCAGTGGGAACAAGCCGTGATCCACAATGGCCCTTGCCTTTTTCTGAGGAGCCTATGCGTCAAGAAAGCTCGAGACTCTTGCACTCAGTGGGATCTGAAAGTGTCGTAGAGAGAAGGAAAAAGACCAAAAGGAGAGTGGTTTCAGGTTCCAAGCCCCATACCCTGCCTGAATCACTCAGGCAAACTTGGCTTTCATTTGATTAAAAGGGTCTGTGCTTTTAAAAGGAAAAAAAAAAAAGATAACCAAATGACCTAAAAAACCCAGAGTCAAGCCCTGGAGATGAAGCATTCGTGTGGAAGTCAGGTTCCGGATTCAGCTCTGGTATAAACTATGATTTGGATCACTTCCCCTGAGTCATTCCCATCCAGCTAGGGCCAGGAAAAATACCTCCCTACTTCCCTCTCAGGCCAGCAGAACCTACTGTTCTGAGCACAAAGGCATCTGGTTTAAAGCAGACTAGCAAGGATAGGAAGACTCCCTGGGAAAAGGGGAACCAGGTGCCAAGAATTCCCATAGTGACTGTGGGGAGAGAGAGGCCAGTCTGTTCAGAGGCTGGAGACACTTACCTTGACACCGCCATCCGACTTCTTGTTCAATAGGCTTTTGGCAGCTGTGAAAGCAAAGAGGAAAATCAAGTCTCCTGCATTGTACCCTCTCCCTAGCCTGAAGTCCGGCAGCTAGATCCATAAGAGAGTGCTATGTCTGACAAGGGGGCCAAGGGTCTCCAAAACCCCCAAAAGAGGCACTTCCTAGTAGCCGCTTGGCAAGAAGGGCATCTTGAGTGGCGTCAGAGCCCTCAGGGTGGCACCTCAGGATCTCCTCTGCATGGAAGAGGGCATGGACGCCCAGCACTTCGAGGAGAAACCAGGCTCAGTACTGGAGCTGCCTGGGGCACTGGCACTGGGGACTCTGCCTTTGACAGCTTCAACCCAGGCCTGGAAGCAGAGTGCCAGGGTGAAAGGATGACGGCTCCATCCCTAGGTGCCATGGAAGTTGGATAGCCAAACTGCAAGGATGCAAGACATCTCCTGAGAGTTCTCAAGAAACAGTATCACAGTTCACACAGGAGACCAGAGGACGGACAGACAGACACAGACACAGAAACCAGGACCACCTACAGGAGGGTTTTGCCAGGGGGTTGAAGCCTTCACTGGGCAGGTCCTCACCAGGTTCACTGGGTCCTAGCTGCCACCCTTTCCTCAGTGTCCACTCTCTGGACCCGTGAGCAGGAAGGACTGGGCAGAATAATGAGCTATCAAACAGATTCTAGCCAGGCATGGGGTGACGCTCCAGGCTTATGAGCTCTGTGCCAGAAGGCTGGTGACACCAGCTGGTCACAAAGGCCACAGGAAGGCAGCAGACAGTGGGGAAGAGAGTCTGGGATGCACAGGGAGATGGAATCAGCCAAACTGTCTGATCCACCTGGCCTGCCTAACCTGGGTTTGTATCTTGGTTCCACCACTTGTCAGCTGTGTGACCTTCAGTGAGTTATTTAACCTCTCCGAGCCTCAATTTATCTATAAAATGGGATAAAGTAGGGCCTACATCACAAGAGTGGTGGGGATCCAGTGGGATTATGCATGAAAAGCACTTAGCAGAGTGCCTGGCATAGCGTATAGCAAGTACTCAGTGTCTCCCATCGTTGTCACTATTGCTGCCACCCTCCTGCCCTTTGGGTAGCCATTCCTCCCCAAGCTGTGTCCCATCTCTCTCCAGTGAGAACAGGGGTCATTCCATTACAAGAATTCTGACTCCATAAAAAGGCCTTTGATCTTATCTTGTGGTGCTGGGTTTGAAAGTTGTTTTTTATATGAGTTGACTCCTGTGCCTGACCTCCTACTGGCTAAGTGCTTTCCGTTCACCAGCCAGCTCTCAACACGGGGTGCCCATTAGGATCGCCTGGGAGCTTAAAAAAAACGTATACCTACCCCATCCCCAGAGGTCTGATTTTATTGTCTGGGGTGGGGTCCTGGCATTAGGACTTCTGGCCAGCTCCCAGGTAATGGCTGTACTGTACAGGCAGGTCTGAGAGCCTTCGACAGGGCGATCTTAAACACCGCCATGTTATTTATCATCCCCATTGGAGAGGTGAGGACACTAAAGATGGGAGAGCTGGAGTGACTCGCTCAGGGTGTGGCAGGGCTAGGATCCAAACCCAGGAACAACTGGCTCTGAGGCTTCTGTGCTCTGGGGCCTTTCAGATCTGGAGGCCCCCAAGCGCCAGACTTCACAATTTTGAGGGGCGCAGCTCCTCTGTGGGATCTGAAACAGCGCTGCAGAAGTCTAGTCCTAGCACTGGGCAGCTGAGGGCAATGCCCAGCACTGTCTCTGAGGGGCCACTGTCGGCTGCAGCCCTCCCAGGGTATCAGCCTCTCGGCAAGGCTCCTGCTGCCCGGCTCCACGCCCCCAGGCTATTGCCTCCTGAGAGTTGGCAAGCGCCCAGCATGCATGGCTGGTTAGGGGGCTCCGTAACAAAGATGCGCTCGCAGATGCCAAGTTAGGTAGTCTGTCCGGCATGCCCATCTCAGCCCGCAAGCATGGGACTCGCCTCCCTGGTGAGTGGGCCTGGCATGCTGGCCCTCCTGGTGGGGTGGCAGGGGGCCGAGGCAGGCGGTCGGGGAGGACTCATGCCACGTACCTTGCCCGGCCAGGCCGGCGGCGCTCGCGGCAGGCGAGGCGGGGGCGGAGCTCTGCCTGCCAACTGAGGGGATACAGTCTCTCAGTGCACAGAGCCCCGCAAAGCCACGGGGCCGTCAGCAGCGAGCATGCCCCAGCACGAGGCACAGCCCAGGCGGCGTGGCCAAGCCAGCCGAGCTGGGGGAGCGGAGCGCCGAGGGCAGGCCGAGGAGGCAGGCGCAGCCAGCCCTGCAGCAGTCTGGGGGCCTGGGAGGACTGTGCTGGGCCAGGGCATAGGGAACACCGCATCTCCACCAGATGGAGAGGGCTGCAGTGCCCGTCCCATGACCCCCTTTGGGGAGGGTCTAGGGCGAAGTGCCTGAGCCGGTGAGAGGCAGGTGCCTTTCTGGGGTAGCCTGGCCCTAGCTTAAGGCTGTGAAGAGACGCCCTCCCTTCTGGGTCCTTCCCTCCCTAGAAGCTAAATGGGCCCATGGTGAGAGAGCCGGGGGCGCAGAGCAGCTCTCTCCCCTCTCCACATCCCACACACTAGAGGGACTGGCACGCAGGGCCCGGAGAGGGTCTGTGGCTCTTGTGCAGCTAAGTTTACTGACGGGCCCCAGCTCCATGCCCCTCAGCCCCTCAGAGACACAGGTCCCTGTCTTAAGGGAGGTAGCTGGGAAAGGCAGCGTTCTCAGCCTATGTGTCACAGTGTGCTGAGGGGAAAAGAAACCCCAGTAAAGAAAACAAAGGCTGCTGAAGCCATACACTCTGGAGGCCCTGATTTGCTGTTGGCCAAACAGCTGGAGTCCAGGCGGAGCCACATCCCATATTTGGGGTCAACTCAAAAAACAGCCCTAGGGAAACACACAGGTGCCCCTCCTTCTTGACTACATCCATAGACACCTCTTTCTGCAGAAGTTTCCGGACAGATTCTGTCCTCACCTGTCCCAGAGTCAGGGCAGAAGAGGCCATCCTGGAATGCTCACAGCATTGTTTGCCTCCTCTGACCCAAGGCAAAGTGAGCTCAAAGGCCAGTCGAGGTCTGACCAATAAGAACAGAAGCCTCTATAGGGATGAATAAAATACTTTGTCCTAACTCCCAACTTCCTGAAACCAGGATGCCAGTTTCCTGAAATGGACAAGGGGGCTGACATAGAGGCCAGGGCCACAAGACAGGGCCCTTGCTGTTGACTGGCCGGGCTGAAAGAGAAACAGCAGCCTGTCTTCACATTTCTTCAACTCAGAGCGGGGAGACGACAGAGCTTTGCTCTAGGGGCAGCGTAGAAATGCCCTTCAGTGTCCTCTGGAAAGGCTTGTAGACCCAGAAAGAAGCTGCGTCATTAGAGAACAAGCAGCACGGCGTGGGACTACAGTTCCAATGCCACCAGAGGCAGCTAGCCACACTTCCCTGTTTCCATCTGCGAGAGGTGGGTCCGGACCACAGTCTACCTGTCGTGGGTACCCACAACACAAGAGCAAGCTCCAAACCAGGGTCAGAGGAGAAGGACTGAGGCAGGGCACTGCCCGCCCTGGGCTCACTATCCAGCCCTCCGTGGCTCTCAGGATACACCACGAAGCCCTAGGCCTCCTTGCCTGCAGCATCCTCACAGCCAAGGCCCTCGGGTAACCTGGAGCCAGCGCAGGGGAGCCCGTCAGGACGGGTGCTTGGAAGCAGCTCCCACCAAGTGGTGGCTTGGGTTCCCGCACAACCCCATTTCCATAATGCTGCCAAGGGGAAGCAGGGGAGGGAGTCTTGTTATGGGAAGAAGGGAGGTCTTAAACCAAAACAGTGAGGTGAAGGGTTAGAGTGAGGGAGGATGGGGGAGATGGCAAGCCGGGCAGAGCCCTCTCTTTCTTCAGTCTTGACATTAATCTTTTCCTCACAAAAAAGCCACCGTGCTTCCCAATTGAAGGCAAACAATAATAGGGGCTGGGGTGAGGATGGAGGCAAGGGGAGAGTGGAGTGTCTTGCATCTTAAAAGGAAATGTCAAGTGTGATTTACAAATTACTGGCCCTACCTCTCCCAATTCTTTATGCAAATTTAAGCAAGTTCCTTTCCCTCTCCTGCTGGTCTTTATTTCTTCACTTTTATAGCTAGTGTCATAGGGAATATTTTAAGCACAAGTCGCTGCAAAAGGTTTAAACATCTCGAATAATTTCTATTAGTCATCTCCACTTGGACAAAATGAAGAGATCATCCCAGCAGGCAAGTGAAGGACGGCGATTTGGCAACTGAGAAGACTCGCTGTCCCTCACCTCTCTTTTCTTCCCCCAGCACATTCTCCAAGACCCTAGACTGGCTAAAATCTTTAAAGTGGTGGGAGTCTTCAGAGAGTTAAATAAGAATCCGGAGAAACAAGGTACACAGCAAGCTGGGCAGGGTACTCCCTGGGGGGTTCTAGGAGATAGAATTCACAAATGTGAGCCCAGCCCCCTGAATCTCAGGAGCAGGACTCAGCAGCAGCAGACCCTCAAAACAGGATCCTCTCTCGACCTGGGCAAGGTGTGGCCCAGGACACCCAGCAGTGCCCAGGATGGCAACAGCCCATTCCTGACCCACTCACCTTAGCATAATCAAAGTACACAGCCAGGAAAACATACCTGAGAAGTTCCTGGAGACAAGCATGGTCGTGAGGATGGCACCCTGGGGAAAGAGGAAGGTCCTGTGAATTCACTGGGACCCCAGAAAAGGGCACGCTGGTCTCAGGCAAAGGCAGGTCCTGGCTAGAGCTGGAAGACATCAGGCCACTGGGTCCTCCCACCATGCCCCCGAGATACTGAGATATGTACAACCTTCAGAGCCCAGCTCCAGCCAGGAGAGGAGCTTCCTTCTGTCATGGGGCAGGAGCCACATTGGTGCAAGGCATGATGTCAAGGAGGCTGGCAGCCCAGAAGCGACACTCACCTTCAGTTTTCTCCGGGCATTGAACTTGCGCAAACATTCCACAGTCTCCTGACGATGCATCATGGATGCCACCGTGGATCGTTGCTAGAAGCCAAAAAGACAAGGCATGAGCCCCAGCCCAGATCCTCTGCACCTGCCACAGTCCCGGCACCAACACCATGCCCAGGACAGGGTCATGCACTCAGCTACCCCAGAGTTGCTCTGAAGATGAAATGAGGTCACAGATGTGAAAACGCTTTTAGAATAGAAGCACTACCCCAAACTCAAGGTTATGTAAGGACAACTTGAATGTGAGAAAGCCATCACTAATGCCAGGTGGGGGTGCTGAGAGCGTTCTGTTCTTCCTTGGGAAACAGAGGCTATGGAACAGGAGAGTACCCTGGGGGCTTTGATCCTCATTCAATCACTTCTTAGGCAACTATTTACTGAGCACCTACTGCGTTCTAGATGCTCAGCAGTGAGAGCAGGGATCCTGCTCTCTGCAGAGGACATTCCTTCCTTCCAAGAGCCCCTCTCAACACACCCCCAGCAAAGTCCTGAATGAAGCCATGATCCCAGAAGCTAAGGATCATCACCTTGAAGCATCAATTCTTTTCATCATTTTGGATGGGATTGATTGATTGATTGATTGATTGTGATGGAGTCTCGCCTTGTCGTCCAGGCTGGAGTGCAGTGGCATGATCTTGGCTCACTGCAGCCTCTACCTCCCAAGTTCTCCTGCCTCGGCCTCCTGAGTACTGGGATTACAGGCACATCTCATCATGCCCAGCTAATTTTTGTATTTGCAGAGATGGGGTTGCCATGTTGGCCAGGCAGGACTCAAACTCCTGACCTCAAGTGATCTGCTCACCTCAGCCTCCCATAGTGCTGGGATTACAGGTGTCAGTCACAGCGTCCAATCTTTTTTTGATGGAAATTTGTCTTCAATATATTTACTGCTAACTTCCTGGACTCTTTAAACAGAGTCCATGGGATACAGTCTACATTTCCTTGATGACTCAGTTGTCAATGCAAGCATCAATTGTTATGTCATTTCAGAATACAGTGATGTCCTTAGGGGCTCGAGATACACAGGACTGCAGAGGGTAGGGCCTGCAAAAATGACCCCAGAACAGAATATTTCCCCCATTCTTGGGTTCCCATTTCAGGTTGCTCACCCTCTCCCCTTGCTGTTGCTGTCTTCACCAGCCTGACAGAAAAACCAATCCTGGCACCTGCAGCCCAGTGCCCCCAACCCCACGGGGCCTCTGGTGATCCCTTCCCTCACTCTCTTTACAGGTCTGGAAACAACTCTCCCCACCTTCTCTACCTTCCCCAAGTCTCTCATTTCACCTCCTCCTCAGTGTAAATTTCTCCAAAAGCAAAATGAGAGGTCATCAGCAAGAACCCCTTTCAGCTCAGACTCCTACTCAGGAGCCAATTTTCACCTGCCTCCACCCTAACAGGAGTCTCAGGGGGATCAGGCCTCATGCCTGGGATGGACCCTTGCCCTGGGCTCAGGAGCCCCTCTCTCTGCTATCAAACCTTTGCTTCCTCAATTAGCCAATATCTTCAACTCCTTCCCCTGAACTAGATTCTTCTTTATACATTATAGTTAAGCCTCTCCTTAAACAAAATAAATTTTTTTTGAGACAGCCTCTCACTCTGTTGCCCAGGCTAGAGTGCAATGGCACAATCATGGCTCACTGCAACCTTCACCTCACTAGGCTCAGGTGATACTCTCATCTCAGCCTCCCAAGTAGCTAAGGCACACGCTACCACACCCAGCTAATTAAAAAAATTTTTTTGTAGATGGGGTTTTGTCATGTTGCCCAGGCTGGTCTCAAACTCCTAGGCTCAAGTGATCCACCCGCCTTGGCTTCCCAAAGTGCTGGGACTACAGGTATGAGCCACCGCTCCTAGCGAACATAATCTTTAAAAAGAAAATTTCTTTTTTAGAGGCAGAGTCTCCCTCTGCCGCCCAGGCTGGAGTGAAGTGTCAAGATCTCAGCTCACTGCAACCTCTACCTCCTGGGTTCCAGTGATTCTTATGCCTCAGCCTCCCAAGTAGCTGGGATTAAAGGTGTGCACCAACATACCCAGGTAATTTTTTATATTTTTAGTAGAGATGGGGTTTCACTATGTTGACTAGGCTGGTCTCGAACTCCTGGCCTCAAGTGATCTGCCTGCCTTGGCCTCCCAAAGTTCTGGGATTATAGGCGTGAGCCTTACATTAAAAGCTCCCCTGGTCCATCTTTCTCTAAGTAGCAACATTTATTTTCCTCTTCATTGCCTAGCTTCCCATCCCCGTCCTTGCCCTCACTCCCTCTTCGTCTCACTGAAAACAGGCTTCCATCTCTCTCACTCCATTGTCTCAGTGAAATGATGAAACAATGGCATCTAATGGTCAGAGCCAGGGGATTCTTCCCCAGCTCAATCACGGACTCTTCTGCATCTGATTCCCGATGCTCCCTTACTGAGGCCCCGTTTCTTAGCTTCTGGGTCTTCTGGAGGGTCTCACTCTCAGTGCCCTTTGCTGCTCTCAGTGCCATTAAATGCTGGTGTGTAGTGGCCATCTCTTCTCTACTACAGCAATACAGGCTCACCGTAAGAACTCAACCACCGCAGAAACAGCCCCATCTATTTCTACAGCCTCACTACCAACTACACAGAAATGACTACAACCTGAATTTCCAATTTTTAGCTTCTTTTCTAATCTCTAGGACCATATTTCTAACCACCCACTGGATGTGTCTGGCTGGAGGTTGCCAGACACCATACTCAGCAGGCACAAAATTAAAACCATCATCTTGTCTCACAAACAAGCTCCTCCTCTGGTTTTCTTCTGGGTCAGTGAGGGTAAAACCCTTCGCTCAGGGACCAACTTGAAACCTGGCCATTCCCACAGATCCCTCTCTCTCTTCTTCACTCCCCCATATCCAACTGGAGAAAATTAAATCTTTTAGGTTCTCTCAAATATCTCTTGAATCTCAACACACTGCACATTCCCCCATCCTTACCCTCAGCTGAGGCCTCCCTTGGTTTTGCTTAGACTATTACAACTACTACAAAAGCCTCCTGAGCTCTCTGTCTCCAGCTCTTTTTTTAAAAAATTTTCAATTCCTTTTTTTTTTTAAGAGGTGGAGGTCTGACCATCTTTCCCAGGCTAGAGAACGGTGACTTTTCACAGGTGCAATCATAGCTCACTACAGCCTCAAATTCCTGGGCTTATGATCCTGTTGCCTCAGCCTGCTCAGTAGCTGAGGCTACAGGTGTGTGCCACTATGCCTGGCAATTCATTTCCTACACAACTTCCAAAGTGATCTTTCTTAAATGCAAATTTCATTCCTTCTTTAAAACCCTTAAATGGTTCCCTATGTTTTCAGAATAAAATCCAAACTCCTTAGGCAGAAACTTGTATGACAGGGAATCTTTTGCCTCATTCTCTTGCATTCTGATAGTTGCAGCCTCATTGACAACCAAAGAACTCAACATTCCTTCAACTCACCACAATTTCCCATTACCTCTCACCATGCTAACCTCTGTCTTCAGGTTAATGTTCTGAGGACCTCCTAGTTATTTGCCAAGAACAAGGACAGGGGTCACCTCCTCCAGGCAGTCTTCAGTAACCCCACTACCCGCCAGGAACAGCTCCTGTACTCTCATTAGATTCTTGTACGTACTTGTCACATTGTAGCATGATTGCCTGTTTGAATGCCTGTCTCCCTAGATGATCTTTGGGGGCAGGGACCATAACTCATTATCTTTGTATCTCCAGCACCCAGACGGTGACCAGCACCAAAGAGGTATTCAATAAACACAGAACAGACAGATAAACAATGCCTCGTGGTTGTCAAGATATCTAACTCTTCTTTGTCTGAAAGTAGGTATTTCAGCTTGATGGAATTGTACATGAAAACAGAGTATGTTAACCCACACCGATAGCCTAGGGGACTCTCCTAGGACTTCAGCACAGAAGCTTTTTGCCTGAGCTTTTATGCTTTTAATGACTCAGAGACCCCTTCTGTTGATTTACTGGGTTTTGGTCACCATTCCATTGGAGTTGAGATCTGAGTATGAACCCCCAGCTTGAGGATTCACTTTGGGTTCTGCCAGCTGCTTTCAATCACCAGCTACCTGGAGTCTGCAAGGGTCAACCTGAGCCCTCATCCAAAAACAGAACCAATCCCAGCCTGAGTAGGGGAGAGAGGAGTAGTGGCCCACCAGTCTCCCGAGTCTCCCTGGTGACATTTACTGACCCTCGGCCTCAACAGTCCTCTGCCCGCCTGCTCAGTTCTTGCTCAGGGCCCGGAATGAATCTCTGCTGGCAAGGAGGAGGGGGTGGTGCCAAGGGCACACGGAGGGCCGACACCCCTGAGCTCCTTGGCCACCAGCAAAGACACTTACGCAGACCCACGGGTGCTTGAGAGCCTGGTCAGCTGTGATGCGCTTCGCTGGGTTTATGGTCAGCATCTGGTTGATCAAGTTCTTGGCTTCAGGAGTTACTGTGTCCCATTCTGGTGACGGGAACTAAGGAGCAGCAATAGGGAGAGGAGGAATATGATATTGGTGAACTTCGCACCCTGAAACACTGGCTCTGTCTTCAACCCAACTCCTGTAATTGGGATACTCTGTGGTACCTAAAGCTGTGACCAGAAGAGAGTTGGAGAAGCCCTGGGACTATCCCAGAACCTGTGTCAACTTAAAGACTGGGAAAGAAAGACTGAATAGTCATAGTTAGAATGCCAGAATATCACATCAGATCAGGAAGGGGACTCTAACATTCCCTGGTGTAGCCCAGCTCTTTACTTAGGAGGGAACCGGGGCTCAGCAATGTGTCCAAGGTGCCACTGCTGTGGAGGAGTCTCCAGGCCTCTCATCCCTGTGTTATACACCAATGAGGCCACTCCATTCTTCGCAAGTAAAGATCAAAGGACTTCAGTGGGCTCCTCAACTTTAGTTACCAAGAAGGCTGTGCAAAAGAAAGTTGCTCCCTGGGACATAGGGTGGCAAGAATTGAGCCCTGTATGCCCATCCCTGGGTCCTCAAAGTCCTCTGCCACTCCCTGTATCATGTGACACACTAAACAAGCCCACTCCCTTGGACAGAGACCGAGGAGCAGGACATCTGCCCTTCCTGGACTGGCTACCCGGCTCTCCGGTCCTTACATCATAGGCTCCAGCCTTGATCTGCTGATACAGCTTGTGCTGATCCTCATCCCAGAAGGGAGGGTAGCCCACCAGGAGGATATACAGGATGACCCCTACGAGACAGAACACACAGGTCACGGGGGTCAGTCGCCTACTTCCCTGAGGAACCAAGAAAAGCCATGCAGGGCTCAGAGCCACCCAGAAAGGCAGGGGCCATACCAGAGTCAGAAGTGGATGCCAGCTGATAATGCTGTGCTACCAGCCCCATCTGCTATGCCTTACTCCTCACGTCACCAGGTCACATCAGGGATTTCTTTAGGCACAACCCATCCTCTAAGGCATGGGCAAATCCCTCTCCAAGAAGGATACAATGTAATCCCGAAGTACTCAGGGAGGAGGGTGTGATGGGAACAGCCATCCCAGGGGCACTAGAGCAAACACCATAATTTCACAAACACCAGGCATGTGTGCGACCCGCAAGGAATAGTGATGCCTCTTTCTTGCCATCATCGGAAGTTGAGGGCCCTTAACAGCGAAAAGCTGGGAGTGTGGAGTGGGGCTTACCGCAGGCCCAGATATCCACAGGTTTTCCATAGGGATCTTTCCTCAAGACCTCAGGGGACAAGTAACCTGGGGTGCCAGCAAAACCTGTAGCAGAAGAGAGGGCAGAGACACACTGAACCCACTTTCTCTCTCGTTAAATCCACACCAGCAATTTTCCCCAAGTCCCTTCTCATTCCCGCTGCTTTTGCTATATAAGCTTTCAGGACACGGGCAGCAAGAGCTGACAGGCTGGGCTTCTTGCAGTACCTGGAATTTGAATCAGAGGGCAAATCCATTTGCCTACCAGGAACTCCAGCTCCTTCCCAGAGGTAGCAAGAAAGCAGTGCTGACAACAGCTAGACTCACTGTACTAAGTCCTGTAGGGCCAAGAGAGATCTCTGCACCCTCCCACCCTCCGCCAGTCTCTGAGAAGGCCAGGACCATTAAGGGTCTGGTTTCCAGTTCTAAAAGAGGAAGGCAGAGGCTGGGCATGGTGGCTCACGCCTGTAATCCCAGTACCTTGGGAGGCCAAGGTGGGTGGATCGCCTAAGGTCAAGAGTTCTAGACCAGCCTGACCAACATGGTGAAACCTCATCTCTACTTAAAATGCAAAAACTAGCTGGGCATGGTGGCGGGAACTACTCAGCTACTCAGGAGGCTGAGGCAGGAGATCACCTGAACCCGGGAGGCGGAAGTTGCAGTGAGCCAAGATCATGCCATTACACTCCAGCCCAGGCAACCAACAAGAGCAAAACTTCATCTCAAAAACAACAACAACAACAACAACAGAGGAAGGCAGATCAGGAGGAGGGGGAAGGGCGGGGGCTACAAGGGAAGACAGGGTCACCCTTACCAAACCAAGCCTGCTGCTCTCCCTGCACTTCGATGGCTAGGCCAAAATCAGCCAGCTTGACAGCAGCACCCTTGCATTTACTCGCCAGCAGCAGGTTCTCAGGCTGCAGAAGGAACAGAAAGAACCTTGTGAGTACCCACCCTGCAGCCCAGAGAGAGCCTAGTTTGGGCCTACGCAGTACCACTATCTGGCACCAGGTGGCGCCAACACTTCATGAGCAGAGGCCAGTGGGGAGCCTGGGTAGTACCTTCAGGTCCCTGTGGACGATGTCATGCTGGTGGATGTGGTTAACACTCTCCAGAATCTGATGAATACAGTGGCTAGAAAAGCAGAAGGAAAAGAAATGTCAGTGTCAGTGCAGGGTTAAACTACCTCACCCATATCCACAAGCACACGCTGCAGACTAAGGCATGTGACAAGGGGCCATGGATTTAGAGAATCACTGAACGGCCAGCTGGAACCTTAGACTCTGCACATCATCTTGTTCAACCTATTTAAAGAGCCCAGGCAGATTCGATGGTTTTTCTAGGATCACTGCTAGAACAGGGGGTTCATCTCACCCCCCTGTGACTGGAAAGGTCTAATACAATCAATTCATTTCCAAGAGATCAGGAGACAGCCCAGAATCCTGAGGAAGATGAGACCATCCAATATCTGCCTTCTTTCCCTTTCTCCATATAGTAACTCCGTTCTTGGAGAAGAGGCTTGTGCTGGAAACTTAGGAAGGAGAGTCCAACTAAACACCTAAGCTACTGTGGGGGTGGGTGCACTCATTTATTTCCTTAAATGTTTATTGAGTGTCTATCAGGCCCTGTGCTTAGGATATGAAGACGGACAAGACCCAGCAGCTGCCCTGAAGCCTGGCACCTAGTAAGGCAGCTAAAACAAGTACACAGATACCTTTAAGAAACAATGTACTTAATTAAAAAAATAAAATTAAAATAAAAATTAAAATAAAAAATAAATAAAAGAAACAATGTACTTAAGAGCTTCCAAACAGAGAACTTGAGGAATATTTCTGATGATTTTGCATAGAGAAAGAAACAAACCCAAAGTTATATTATTTTATTATTACTATTGTTTTTGAGACAGGGTCTCACTCTGTTGCCTGCGTTAGAGTATAATGCCGTGGACATAGATCACTGCAGCCTTGACCTCCTGGGCTCAAGCAATCCTCCCATTTCAGCCTCCTCAGTAGCTGGGACCACAGGCATGCCCCACCATGACCAGCTAAGTTTTGTATTTTTTGTACAGACAAGTTCTCACCATGTTGCCCAGGCTGGTCTTGAACTCCTGAGCTCAAGTGATCCGCCCACCTTGGTCTCTCAGTGTTAGGATTACAGGTGTGAGCCACTGCGCCCAGCCACAGTCATACGTGTAAATCAGACTGTCCACACTGCAAACCATCCTGCCATCCCCATTTTCAAACTCCTGGCAGGGAGTGGGGGCAGTCTAGAGCAGTGGTTCTCAACTGGGAATGAATGTGCCCCCCCAGGGGACATTTGGCAACGCCTGGAGACATTTCTGGTTGTCACAACTGGAGGAACGGTGCTCCCAGCATTTGGTGGGCAGAGACCAAGGATGCTTCTAAATGTCTGCCACAATGCACAGGAGAGTCCTCACCACAAGGAAATATCTGGCCTAAAATGTCAGTAGAACCAGGGCTGAGGAACTTGGCCTAGAGCATAGATCCCTGTCATCAGGCACTACCTGGTATGATGAGCACGTCTGTAGAGTGTCCTGGTGTGTTGGGCTGGGTGGCCTGGACTTACTATTGCTTTCTCTAAAATCTGATGTGGGGCTCCCACGAGAGTCAAGGGGTCCTACTGGGTCCCTGGGGGCTGAAGCTCAGGCCTCCCCATAGGACACAGCCCAAGAGTGGGCCACAGAGACTTTAAGACTGAGCTATAGAGGCAAGTCTCCACAGAGATGTATAATTAGAACAGAGCCGGGCTAGCAGGGAGCGCCTTCTGGCCAAAAATGGCAAAAGTGCGAAGTGTCCCAGCAGAGCCAGGCCAAGCCCACTGGTACAGTCACCCCCCTCAGGGCCCCCTCCCTACAGCTCTCCCTCCTCCCCGCAGGCTCCCTGAGCCATCACTGCCTCCTCCGTCCCAGAGACTAGTCCTCCCCTGCTGGCACTGGAATTCATCTCCCCACTTGAGAATTCTTCCCAAGGCTGAAGCATCTGAAGTTGATCAGCAAACATTGGCCTCTCAGGGTTGAGAAATTCGTGAGGAAGCTGCACTCCCCCACTACCCAGAGGCAGCCAGAGCTGCCACATAAGCCAGATAAGCTGCAGGCAGCATGATCAAAACCAGGTTGTAGGGACATCACCCTCCGAGAAAAGCAAGGCTAGGGGAAGAGCTGAGGCAGGAAAGACAGGCTGAACAGGCACCTGAGAGTGTGGGTGAGGGAGGAACCAGGGATTCCAGAGACTGAAGCGTGTGGCTGGGGAATGGTCCTCAAGATGAAGGAGCCCCAGGGTAAGGCTGGTCATGGTGGTATAAGGACAAGGTAACAGAGGCTGAAAGCTCCCGAGGCTCTTTGGTTGGATTATTAGCCCAGAGCTCTCCACCCCCTCAGGATAGAAACCATCTTTTGCACCTCTGGATCATGCTAGGGCCTCAGCGCAGTGGCTTGAGCACACTAGGATTTGTCACAGGAAAGACGGGGGCAGAGGGAGACATTGGGCATGCTGGTGAGTACACAGTAGTGCAAATAAAAGTATTTCTGGGGTTGCAGGGTAAATGAGACTTGGAAAAGCTTTGTAAAACATTCATCTGGAAGTGCTGGTTTATTTTTTATTTTTTGGCCGGGCGGGGGGACAGAGTCTCACTCTGTTACCCAGGCTGGCGTGCAGTGGCATGATCTTGGCTCACTGCAACCTTCGCCTTGCGGGTTGTGATTCTCCTGCCTCAGCCTCCCAAGTAGCTACGATTACAGGTATGTGCCACCACATCTGGCTACTTTTTTCTGTATTTTTAGTAAAGACAGAGTTTCACCATGTTGGCCAGGCTGGTCTTGAACTCCTGACCTCAGGTGATCCATCTAACTCGGCCTCCCAAAGTGCTGGAGTTATAGGCATGAGCCACTGTACCTGGTCAGGAAGTGATGCATTTTTAACTTCCAATATCACCCACAGTATGCAGCCCTAGCCCAGCTCAACAGAATCTTTCTCCAGACAAGACCTCTTTCTGATCTTCCCCAAAGACTATTCAAACAGGCACAATGCTGGCCCCCGAAGGTGGCCAAAACTTACTCCAGTCCTAAATTCCAGACCTACACTTGAATTCTTGGGCTCTCATCTTACCTGGCATCTGCTTCACTGTAGTACTCTCTGGCCACAATGTCTTCAAACAGCTCCCCACCGGTAACACTGCAACCAACAGAAGCAGAGGGTCAAAGGTGGAAAGGGTTCCTTGTCCAACCCCAATGTCCAAGAAAAAACAGGGTCACCCTGTAGAATGGCTTTTAGAGAAATCAAATCCCAACTCCCCATGCATTTCATCTGAGAGCCCAGAACACACTTGATCCTTCGGTGACACCTGGATTCTCCTTGAGGTATCATGGGCCCTCCCTTCCTTCTGGACATTTGTTTCCAAAATCCACAGATTCACTAATAGGCAGAGGTGAAGATACAGGGATCTAAGAGAAAACAGTCAACCTACCCCAAAAGTCACAGCTTTGAGACCAACACGAACACTAAAATATCGCTGCCCAGGAAGGACAGAGCTACTACTGAAGCTGAAGAGTAACGACACCAATGACACAGAGACCCAACCCTGAGAATCCTGGAGAGGAGTATCCAGGAGGTGAAGAGCCACTTTTAAGACATTAAACCACAACCAACGTGAAGGAGAGACCCAATCCAAAGGAGCCTGGCTTACGACTAACGAAAACTACCTCCGATTTCTCAGGATTTTTAAGGTCATGCAAAGAGCTGTATTTTATTTCTCCACTAAGGACAGCACACTGAGAAATAAGACAAAGGCATCTGTGCAAGTTGTGCTGCTGAACAGAAGTACGAGAGGAACGCAGTCCTGGGGTTCAGAACCCTGGGGGGAAGCTGGGGGAGCATGGAGACCCCCTGGGGGGAGGCAGCAATCTGCCCCAGTCAAATCCTTTCCCTCGGCAAAGGAGAGGGCCCTGGGCAGAGGCTGGAGAGCCTGTTTAGGCCTCTTCCTGAGCCTTCATCTCGAGCCAGCTGGAGGGAAAGGCCCCCACACCCTCAGAAAGTGGCACTTACAGGTCAAACACGAGGTAGTGAAACCCTTCTTCAGAAATACTGTCATGGAGGCGCACTGCAAGAGAGGAGATGGGGACAGAGATTAAAAGAGAGAAAACTCGGAAATCCTAGGCTTCTCTTCCTCAGCAGCCCCACCCCTGCCCCATCCTGTCAGGCTCACAGGGCTCTCCAGGAGGAGCAGTCGGGGGGAAGTGGCAACGTGCCCAGCGCCCCCCAGTGTAAAGCTACGCGGCCTGGGAGCCAGAGCCTGGCACTCTGGTTGCTACCTCAGATTCAGGCAAAGAGAAAAGCTTCATGGCTAAGAAGTCAAGGTGGAGAAAAGCCGGAACCTTCCCAGAGGGCTGGTCTCCGAGAAGGTGGTCCTGGGCTATGATGCAGGATGGTGAGATGCAGCGTGGGTAGCACCTAGCAATGTTGACGGTAGGGGACAACAATGACCAGATGGGAAAGCTGGAGAGCTCTTCCAGGGCAGTAAATGGGAGCAAAATTAAGGGGAGGGGAAGAAGGCAGAAAGGCAGAGCTCAGCAGAAAGGCACGCGGTGCAGGATAATGGATGGTGAGCCTGGAAGGCCACGCGCACATTCAGGCAATGACGACGGTAACTGTATTAAGTGCTTACTATGCCAGGCCTTGTGCTAGGCTCTTGCATACATTACTGATTCTGCAAGCATTTACTGAGCGCCTACTGTGTTCTGAACCTCGTGCTAGGTAGAGGGATTCAGACACGGTGACTGCCTTTGGGGAGTTTATGACTCCTTTCGACCACCTGAGATGAATGTTATTCCCATTTTACAGATGAGGGCACCAGAGGCTCAGGGACACAAAGTCTCTTGACAAAGGCCAAAGAGCTTCCAAGTGGTGGGTCAAGATGTGAATCCAGTGCTGCCTGACTCCAAAGACTGTGGTCTACACCACTGCTTCCCATAAGAAACGTGGGACAGCCCCCATATCCCGGCAACAAAGCCCTGGCACCCAAAAGAAAGAGCGCTCACCAAAAATGTCCCTAAAGCACCATTGTGGACAGGTTCGGGAGGGCACGGCAGGGAGAAGACTTGGGCGATGCACCAGCTGCGAGAAAAGGCTGGCAAGTGGAATCCCTCCCTGCTCCCTGCCTCCAAAGCTCTTGGGCAAAAAAGCAGCTTAATGTCTTCTGAGGTCTCCTCTTCAAGCTTCTGCCGACAAAGCCACCTCTGGGTTAAATGCCAACCCCTAAGCCTCATTCTAATGCAGACATGACTCCGCTTTGGCTGACTGTCCCTGTCCCTCCCCTCACCTGAACTCTCTTGATGGGGAACCTCTGTTCCAAAGGCCACCCTCAGTTCGACCCTTGCTCCAAGCCTTGGCAGTTACAGGCACACCTCATGGAGCACTTCAGGAATGGCCTGACACCAAACCAACTGGTTCAGTGCTTGTAGACAAAGAAACCGCCACGTCTCTTCCTGGGTGGGCCCAGGCTGCTTCCGTTTCCAGTGTTACACGTTTCCTCAGGGCTGAGGTGCCTCCCTATGTCCCCTCCCCACAAAGCAAGATCATTCAGAAAGCAAAATATACAACCCTGCTGGCACAGTCCCAAGGTGCTGAACCACCAATATAGGCCCCTTGTTCTCCTCCTTTGAAGAGCGAGGACTCCGAAGCCGGCCAGGGCCAGAGCCAGAGCCAGGCCCTCATGACTGTCTTAGAATCCCATTCCCTACCCTAGTTGATCTGATCTACTGACTCAATCCCAAAAATCCCATCCCAATCTCAGTATTTCTGTGAACAGGATCAAAGGCAGGTGACACTACAACATCCTTCCTCCTTAAAACATTCTCTCCTGGGCAAACAAGATGCTTCCCTAGGCCTCCAGATGACAGAGGGGGCTTTTAGGACAGGAGGAAGGAGCTAGCCCTTGCCTTCCTCCCATACAAAGCAGCCTGGGCACACTCTACATATACTTCATCAAGCCCTCTCGAAGTCCTGCCACTGCCTCTGCCCCCCTTACTTATGCACCTCTGGTCTAAGACAGTGCCTCACGCTGAGTCTTGCTGCAGCTGCTGCTCCCTCGCTTCCAAAAGGACTTTCCATTTAATTAAAAATTTGCTATTAAAAAGCATTAAAGTGTGTAATATAAATAATCCCCTGGAAATCAGCTGTCCCAGAAGCTAAAGACCAGCTCCATTAGAGAGGTGACTAACAGCAGCAGCGTGGGGAGCTAATGGGACAGCAGGTATGATACTAACAACCACCCCAGAGAAGTGGAGCTGCTCAGCCCTGCCTGGACCTGGCCCTGAGCCCTGCCTCAGCCAGACCCCCATCCCATGCCCAACACCACTCCATGCCCCATGCCACCCTGCCCAGCACAGCAAGGCCAAGAACAGAGCAAGAGGTGAAGGCACCCACGCCTCTGCCTAGACATGGAGTCACTGGCATCTCTCCTTCTCCAGGAAGGCCACACACAGAGCCCAGGTGGGAGGAAGCTGGGGAAGGGAATTAGAAAAGAGGAGCAGCAAAGGAAGACTAATCCTTCTAGGCCACCCAGCGGAGAGAACAGCTTTGATGTGTGCCCCAGAGCAAGGCGCCCGCCAAGACAAGGAGGGATGGAGGGGGGCCGTATCTGAATAAGACTGCTATCAACGTTTTTTTTTTTTTAATTTGTAAAGAAATTAACAGGGCACTGAAGACAAGAGGAGAAACAACTATGTTATTCTAAGTGCCTATTTAGCAGTAGCAGATTCTTTCTTTTTTTTAAGAGACAGGGTCTCACTATGTGGCCCAGGGTGGGCTGGAGATCCTGTGCTTGAGCGATCTCCTGCCTCAGCCTCCTGAGCAGCTGGGACTACAGCTGTGAGCTACCATACCCTGTCAGATTCTGATAATAACAATTGAAATTCTAACAACTAACACTTAGTTGAGCTGTCCCTGTGTGCCAATATCATTCCATGGGCTCCACGTGCATTACTGTATTGAACCCTCATGCCGCCGGCTCTGCAGGGTAGCTACTTACATATAAATAACCCCAACTGACAGGAGGAGAAACTGAGGCTTCACAGGAAACCTGCCCAAAACAACACTAAGTGGCAGAACCGGGACTTGAAGCCAAGACAAACCAACATCAAGATTCCTGATATTACAGAGTCACTCGGGAGTCACCTTCTCAAACTCAGGCAAAGGAGCTCCAATTTGTCCCCACTACCCCTGGCCATTGTGACTGGCTCAACAATGTCCACTGGGCAGCTACTCCAAAGCAGGTGAGGCTGTACATGCTACGAATGTGGCTGTGAAGAAGAGAAGCCAGCCCTACCACCCGGAGCTGCCAGGCAAAGAGGGAAGACGGGCTTTAAACCAGCAATTACACAAATGTGTAACTAAGCACAACTGTGTCGTGCTGTGAGGCAGGAGCAGAGGGACTATGGATGCGTGCAATCAAATAATCTGACACCCAACCCATTCCAGAGTCATGACAGGGCATGAAGGCCAATGAGGGCCAGGCCACGTCCATAGACAGGGAGATCTGGGGAAAGGAGTACAAAGCATTCACTGCATTTCAGCAACAAACCTAATTGCTGTTCTTTAAAAACCGTGGAAGACAGAACAGGCCAAAACACCTACAAACCTTTACTTGATATTTCATGTCTTCAAGGACTGAGATAGCCACAACCCAAATGTTGTGGCTATTTCCAATTCTTTAAAAACCACCCAACAATATGCCACATTTTAACTAACAAATCTTTCTCCAAAAAGCACTGAAAAAGTGTCGCTGTTAAAAATATCTGCAGCAATAACAAGTGGGAAGGAGGTCCTGTTGCCATGGGGGCTTGTGGGGGACTGAGCCGCCCCTCAAGAGCTTGCTGTGGCAGGGCTCCCCCCACCCCTACCCTGGAGGCAGGGATGTAGGAACTGCTCAGTCATGATTCAGTGTTTTTTTCTTTTTATTTGCAACTGTTTCTTTGCTACACTCACTGTTAGCTGAATGGGCCCTGGGCTCAAGGGTAAATGGCCAGGCTTGAATAACTTGTGAACTGAGTCAAGGCTGGGGGTCTTGGAAAGATTACTTCTAGGTGGTAGAATCTCCGTTTTCATCATCTCCCTTCTAGCCTCCTTTCCTGGCTGAACCCTTTCATAACAACTCCACAAAGGGACCCAGATAACAAAACAGAGGCAGGCACAACAGAGTTAAATAACTTGCCAGAGGTCACAGTTACTAATTAGCAAATCCCAGATTCAAACCCCGAATCTGGATGTGACTCCAGATTCGGGATTTGAAGCCAAGCAAATCTTGGCTTCTCCAAGTACAGACCAGCAGGCAGACCAGCAGCATAAGCATCACCTGGAAACTCAGGTCCTACTCCAGACCTCCTGAATTGGAATCTGAATTTTAACATGATGCCTGGGTGAGTCATAAGCACATAAAAGTTTGAGAAGTGCTGCTCTAAACCACAATGCTAGACTGTGATAGAAACTGCTGGGGCAGCTCAGCACGAAGGAAGACAGTCTATTCATCGGAGGACTTGAGAGCAGGGAGCAGGCAGATCACAGGTAGAACGGACTTCATTCAGACCTCAGACTTCACACCAGCGTCTCCTCCTCTCAACTCCCCACTGCTGGCCACACTCCCAGCACCGTTTGGAGTTCGGCAGCGTGCCTTACACCCAACAGGCATTTTGTTGTTTGTTTGTTTGTTTTTAATTAATAAACTTTATTTTCAGAGCAGTTTTAGGTTCACAGCAAAATTGAGGGGAAAGTACAGAGTGTTCCCAAATACCCAAGAGCACTCCCAAATATCCCAAGTCCCCACACGCACAGCTTCCCCTGCCATCATCATCTCCCACCAGAGTGGTAGATTTGTTACCATCTATGAACCCACACTGACTCATCATCATCACCCAAAGTCCAGAGTTTACATCAGAGTTCACTCTTCCAACAGGCTTGTTAACTCCTGGGACAGAATATCTAGCTATTACGGGGAAAACTGGGCATGGCTGGCCCCTAGCACCAAATGCCCCATCTGAATTCCGTGCCTCTGAGTCTGACCACAGCCGGGGCTGACCACATGCTCTCTACTCTCAGCTTCCTCGACTGTGCACTGTTCTTGGCCTGGCCCGTTTGTTTTCCTTTGGGATGGAGTTCAAGAGGCCAGAGCCAGAAGGGTCACAGTTCTGAAGGACGGCGCAGTGGAGAGAGGAGAGGAATAGTGAATTAGGGGCACAAAACTGCCTCCTCTCCCGCCACAAGCCAGGTCCAGGTCCATGGCAACCACGGCTTCCTGGTCCTACAGCTCCGCCACATCTCTAAGAGCCCTGGTTCCCACAGGATGCCGGAGCTCCCAGGACACAGTCCTGACTCTCCTTTCCCTCTGCCCACCCTTGACCCCAGAATTGGTCCTCGGACCAACCTCTCTAGGACTTGGGAGCAGTCATGAAATGGAAGCACAGTTCTAGGAAATCAGAGGCCAACAGAGTGACTGCGCCTCGCCTGGCCTCTGAGCAGACGGCCAGGATGGACAGTCCCTCTGCCTGCCTACATTCTGAGCCGAGGGCAGATGGTGAAAGGAAAGGGCTACCAAACGAAGTGAAGTCTAAGAGGTCAAAAAGTATATATTTAATTCTAGAAATACATAAAAAGAAGGCTAGAGCTTTTTTCAGATAGAATCCTATTTTTGTCCTTCCTGTTCATTTCTCAATTGTCTTCATTATACCCTGACCCATCTGTGGTCAACCCGCCCACATGGTGGATGATGTGGACGTGGTTCTGCCTCCTGCATCATCGACCCCTAGCCGCTGTTCTCCTGTCTACATGAGGACAACTTATCATTGCTGTACCAGTTGGTCATAAGGAACATAAAGGAAAGGAAGTTACCCTTCTCAGATATTGAGACCCAGGACTGGAACATCAAAATGCTTCTGTGCTTATGGGTGGCTTTAGTCACGCACATGCTTTTTCTTCCTGTTCTGGAACTTCTAAGTCAGAGATCACAAGCTTGCAAAGCCTACAGGGCTGAGGTGGGCAATGCAAATGTGAGCTCATAGCGGGTCATAAGGATGGTGGCCAGCGGGCTGAGGGGGCAGCCACCATTCCCCACAGCTCCTTCTAGACATGCAAGGTGGGGGCTCAGCAGAGTGGAGCCTTCTAATTGGAAAGGCGGGAGAATAGTTTTTTTTTTCAAAATGTGAAATCTCGTTTTTAAATATTGGCAAATAATAAAAATATTTTTAGATTGCTGAGCCAGCCAACAAAAACATGCCTGAATCTGTGACTGCCGTTCTAGGTGTTTCTCTCTGCAGGCCCTCTCCTACCCAAGGCAACACGTCAGTCCCCACTGTGCTGTTTTCAGGTGAAGGCCTAACCTCAGAGACCACCTAGGTGCTCCTCTAGTTCTGAGGCCAGGAACCCATCAGCTGAGAGGTGCTGGCTCTGCAGAACAACACACTGCACCAGGCAGAGCTGATCGCCACCAGCCATGCCAATCTGCTTCGGGTGTAATCCAAGCTGCTGATTACCATCTACAAAGCCCTGCACGGCTGATGTTCTGACTAACTCAGTGCTGCTCCTCTCCCAGTGGACTAGAGCCGGACCTCAGCCCTTACACGGCAGGGTTTACTTAGGCATTGTAGCCCAAGACCTGGGAAGCCAGGGGCTGGGAAGCTCTGTAGGAAGTACCAGGCTTCAGCAAGTCACCTCACAGCCCTGGCTGCCAACAGAGCAGAGCAGGCGGCCTCCGGGGCACGGTGGGAGCCCCGATATTTAGGCCATGCCTGAGGAGCACAGAACACGTGTTGTCTTTTGTGATGACTCAGGGCTTTCAGGGAAAACCTAGGAGATGCGCCCTGCTCTGCCTCAAGTCAACATTGGGGCTTCTGCTCAGACACTGCAGCCAGCACAGTTTCTGTCCCTCCTGCAAGGAGCACCAAATCAGGGCCAACGCTTTTGGCAAAGACGATTTCAGCTGAACAAAGTAAAACTGAGCCAGAGTGGGTTGAGGCAGGCAAACCTCCTCAGGCTTTAGCACAACCAACAATGTGCTCTTGTCCCCCCAGTCAGGGTGGGAGCAGGGAGAGATCCTCTTTTTTCTCCTTCCCCATCTGAGTGGTTCCTGCCATCCCTTCACCAGAGAAACTGGGGGGTGGGGCAGCTTGTTTTCTTGGCTCTGGGGAATACAAATGGGAGCACCATGGAAACCCCCAGAGTGTGCAGGACACTGCAGCAGGAACAAAACTCTTTCAGGTCCACAAACAAAATCCTGATCCTTTCATGAGGGCTGTGGATGGCCCCTGGTGAGGGATGCTGGCAGGCTAGGAGCCCGGAACCTCACATGCTGAGGACCCTGGACCTCAGCCCAAAGACAGAAGGAGAAAGAGAAGAAATAGCGTCTGAAACCTATTCTGATGCCTCACACCCCAGCCCCGAGAAGCGCCGCAGTGATGCAGATACTCAGGTCTCTAAACTAGAATGCCCTAGAATTCTGAGACACCGCTGCTATCCTGCTCATGCAAAAACAGACACCAGGTGAAGGTCCACAGACAGAGGTGATGCCCACACACAAAAGCAGTGGATGTCTGTTCTTCCTGCTTCTACAAAATACCCACAAAATGCTCTGTGCCCAGGCACTCACCGATGTTTGGATGTTTCAGAAGTCGACATATCCTAGCCTCACGTTCTAGTTTCTGGTGATCTAAAAGCAGAAGAGAAAAAACAAAAGCCATTAACCATCCATGCTCCTTGTGGTCACCTTGTTAGTCATATTCTTTCAGTTCTTAGGTACCAACTATGCACTTGCGATGATTTGCTGAAGTAATGCAGCAATGAAGTCGTGGCAATCCTGGAGATAGTTTGTTTTCCTTTCATTTTAGGGTCTCACTCTGTCCCTCAGGCAGGAGTGCAGTGGCATGATCACAGCCTCAAACCCCTGGGCTCAAGTGATCCTCCCACTTCAGGCTCCTGAATAGCTGGAACTATAGGCGCCAGCAGCCAGGACTGGGCCAGATCGTTATCATGACCACCTTTTCCAGATGAGAAAATGACTCAAGAGGTTGCACATTTCAAGCCAGTGAGCAGGAGAGCTGGGATTTGAATTCAGGTCTTCAACTAAAACTCTGGTGCTCTTTCCACTACAATGGGGTTTCAGTGGCCCAGTGTCTAAAATCTCTTTTGTATTTTTTCTTTTTGAGATGGAGTCTCATTCTGTCACCCAGGCTGGAGTGCATTAGTGTGATCTCCGCCTCCCAGGTTCAAGTGATTCTCCTGCCTCAGCCTCCTTAGTTGGGATTACAGGTACACACCATCACGCCCAGCTAATTTCTGTATTTTTAGTAGAGATAGGATTTCACCATGTTGGCCAGGTTGGTCTCAAACTCCTGACCTCAGCTGATCCACCCACCTCAGCCTCCCAAAATGCTGAGATTATAGGCGTGAGCCACTGCGCCTGGCCCACAATCTCTTTCTTGTTAGGAATACTAATAATAGCTAAGTTATACTGAGCACCTAATACATACTTGGCACTGGTTAAGGGTTTTGTATATATTCTCTACATAGTCCTGATGACAAGCCTGAAACATAATGATGCCGATAATAAAGACGCTGATGATCAAGATAATGATGACTTAAAAAAATAATAGCTAACATTTATTCAGAGCTTACTTCTACACCAGGCAGCTGCCTCTTTTAATTTATCCTCATAACACCTCTAGGATGTTGGCATTAGTATGATGCCCATTTTATAGAAAGAGAAACCACGACACAAATCCTGCTTCTCCCCAGGGTCTTCTTGGCCACCACTGCTGTGAGCTTTGACCTGTTCACATTCAGACCCTGGATTACTCAGTTTTGCTGGAATAATCAGAAATCCATGAGTCCCCAGATCCAAGTGAGCTGCGTGGGTCAATTCCTTCCACAGGAAGGCAGAGCTCCAGTACGTGGGAAGAGAGGATGCTACTCACAGCACGGAGGCCTCACAGCCCTCCCCCACTGTCCTTCCCTCTTTCTACTTGCTGAAATCCTGCCAAAAGTCACCTCCTTCATGAAGTCTTCCCTGCTCCTCCCGGTAGACTGTGACTTCTCCCTCCTACTCCACCCCCGCAATTTCCCAATGCACTTCTCACGATTCTCACATCATATATTACATCAGTTATCTTTCAGTTGCAAGCTCTCCGAAGGGTGGGGGTACCTTTCCGGGTAGTGCTTTCTAGAGTTCTTTCTGTAAACAGGGGCCAAATAAGGGTTTACCAATAACAACAGAAGTAGTCATAACAAGTGCTTACTAAGCATTGACTACATGTCAGGCAGAGGCATGGATTACCATATTTCATACCTATAGAAACTCTGTGAAATAGGGATCTGATTAGCTCTATTATATTACAAATGAAGAAACTGAGGTTTAAAAAGACAGAGTAACCTGCCTAAGGCAACAGGGACAGGCAGTGGTGCAGGTGGTCTGAGCCTAGAGCCCTCTTTCTCCATCCCTGCGCTATCATGACTGGATAAAGAATGGTGAGAATAAGGCTGGACGTGGTGGCTCATGCCTGTAATCCCAGCACTTTGGGAGGCCGAGGTGGGCGGATCATGAGGTCAGGAAATCGAGACCATCCTGGCCGTGGTGATACCCTATCTCTACTAAAATACAAAAAACTAGCCGGGCATGGTGGTGTGTGCCTATAGTCCCAGCTACTCAGGAGGCTGAGGCAGGGGAATCGCCTGAATTTGGGAGATGGAGGTTGCAGTGAGCCGAGATCATGCCACTGCCCTCCAGCCTGGTGAAAGAGCAAGACTCCGTGTCAAAAAAAAAAAAAAAAAAAAAAAGAATGGTGAGAATTGAGTCAAGACTCCAGGCTTTGGAGGGGGTCCAAAAGGAAGAGAGTCCAGTTCACTTGAATCCTCCAGGCCCAGCCAGGTGCCTTCATATCCACAGCTGCCAAGCTCTTCCTGTCTCCCTGCCTCTACCCTAAACAGCAAAAAGCCTCTGTAAAACTTCCTGCAGGCCTCACGATGATCTCATCAGGTGAATGCTATGATTGTCCACATTTCTAGATGATGGAAGAAATGGAGGGCCAGGGAAGTTAAGTAACTTGCCCAAGATCCCACAGCAGGAAAGAGATAGAACTGGGATTCAAACCCAGGCCTGTCAGTTTGAGATAATGTAGGGATTATGGACTAGAAGAAATTCACATTTATTGTTTCACTAACCAAACCCAGCTTTGTCCTAAACTTTCCCTCTAGCAACAGCTCTACTTTGTGGAAGGAGGTGGGGACAGACAGAGATTAGTTCCTGCTGCCCAGCTAATCCGTCCCAGCTGCCAAAGATCTGGGTCAGGCCTTCCTTCCTATCCCTGGGTTCAGCATGACCACCGACCAGGATGCAGCCAGAAGAACCCCACGTAACCCCCAACTCCCAGATCACCTGGCAAACCTTGGTCCCAGGCATAGGGATGTGGCCAGCAAACTCCAGAAGCGGGGCACTCAAGGAGGCTTCAAAAGCCTTGCCTGGTGGCTGGGGGGCTTGCTTAGTCTAGATTTGACAGGATGTTGACATGACCCCACCTTCCATCCCTGGACTTGAGATGGAGGTACCAAGCTAGCCAGCCCCAAAGTAACAGACCCATGGCCCTCTTTCTAGGCACGCACCTCTCCACCCTCCAGCCCGTAACTCTCGGGCTTGGTTGCCTGGACAGGTGCAGGAGAACAGCATCTTGCAATGCGGAGGTGGCAGCTGAGGGAAGGCCCAGAAGATTAATGTTTATCTCCTTCCTTAAGTCTCTTACTAGCTAATGGTTACAGTCCCACAACAGCAACACACTAAAAATAAGAGCGCTCTGACTTTACCAGTGACTGAGTGAAGAGGAGACACAGACTCAGGCCCTCCGCTCCTCGAAGGAGCTGCCCAGTGGCAAGAGGGGCCTCGTTAGTCTCTTAATTCAGCCTTAACTCCAAGGAGCTGAGCCCCACGTTCCCGGCAAGGCCCAGGTCTTCTCTGAACCCCAGGACTGCACCTTGGTCCTCATTCTGATTCTAAGCCGTGGAGTATGGCAATTAAAAACTCATCGGTTTTGGAGTCAGACAACCCTGGATTGAGCCCAACACTGCCACATCCGACAAGCTATTAAACCCACCCGAGCTTCATTCATTCCTTCAAGAAATATTTACCGTGGCTGGGCATGGTGGCTCACACCTGAAATCCCAGCACTTTGGTAGGCCGAGGTGGGTGGATCACTTGAGGTCAGGAGTTTAAGACCAGCCTGGCCAACATGGCAAAACCCCGTCTCTAAAAAAATACAAAAATTAGGCAGATGTGCTTGAACCCAGGAGGTGGAGGCTGTAGTAAGCCAAGATCAGGCCACTGCACTCCAGCCTGGGTGACAGAGCGAGACTGTGTCTCAAAATAAAAAAAAAAGAAAGAAGTATTTACTGAGGCCTCTATGTGACAGGCACTATTCGAGATGCTATGAAGACAGTGGAGAATAAAACAGACAAAAATCCCTGCCCTCATGGAGCTGCCACTCTAGTGGGCTGTGTGTGAGGGAAGGACAGACAATTAAAAAACTCAATGGCACATTAGATGTCATGGCAAGTACTGAGTAGAAAAAGCAGAGAAAGGGGAGAGTGTAGATTTACATAGGGCGGTCCAGGAAAGCCTCAGTAAGGAGGTGACATTTGATTAGGACCCAAAGGAGGTGAGACAGTGAGCCAGGCACATTATCTTGGGAAAGAGGTTCCTCACTTCTAGAGGCAGCAAGATCTGAGGTTTAACTGAGGTGGTACAGGTTAAGAGTTATGCATAAGGCCTGGCATATAGCTCCTTTCCAAGGGCCCAGTGAGAAGGTGGATAGGGTCTCCTGGGCTGGGCTTGTGGCCACAAATATCACCAGAGACACTGAATGGAACCCACAGTCCCCTGTGCCCAGGCAGATTTAGGGTCTGCAACGCAGCAACTGAGCCCCCCTGCCTGGCTTCTGGACTCTCCACATGGTCCCTGTTGCAGTCCTGGGGGTGGGGTATCCCTCTCAGTTTTGGCGGGGCCTACCCGTGTCTATAGTCTGCAGGTGATGGGCAGCAACAGGGGCTCCTCAGAGAATGAGGACCGCCACAGGAAGTGTCACTGCCCGCTTCCCTCCTCTTCCTCGCAGCCGTGGCATCCTGCCATCCACAAGCTCTCCTCAATGAGCAGAGCGGTTTCTCCCTGCCGCCATGCACCACCCAGCTACCACCCAGCCTCTCCAGTTGTTGTCTCCTGTCTCTTTCCCCTATACTTCCTGTCCTGTAGTCACCTCCAGGGCTGGACCACAGCTGGGAAAAAGCTGAGGGTCCACTCCAGTGTCAGCATCAGTGGAGGGGTTCCAGGATGGAGTAGTGGTTTCTAGAGCATCTTTCCCAACTGCAAGAGCATCCCAGCTGGACGCAGCGTCCCCAACCCCAAAAAGGGCGAGGCCAACTGAATGGACTTGGTCCATAGTGGGAGGGCCCTGGCTCGCCATCCCAAGGTGCCACAAAGGTAGCTGCCTCCCTTGAGATGCCCCCTCCTTCCAGTGACCACTAGGGAGCAGCTAGGACCTTTCAAGGTGGACCCTCCTCCAGCCACCTTTCTACCAGGCTCATCCCCGCCCCCCCCACAGCCCAGCCCCCCCCTTCCTGTTTGACAACAGCCACTTCCCGCTTTTGCACAGGGCCACTTCCTGCCTGCCTGTGTGCTACTGCCATGGAGAGACCCACCCCTGCCGGCCTTGAGCCCAGCTCCAACCACAGCCCTCTGCAGGTTTTCCCCGTCATAAGCAGAGGTAGCAACAGGAGCAAAAAGCAGTAGCGGCTCCAGCCCTTCCCCAGCAGCCTACCCAGGTCAGAGCCTGGCCCTGGGAAACAAGGATCCTGGAAGCCCAGCCTCACCCGCCTTCTGCCCAAGTGCTTCAGGACTTGGTCCAAGGAACCACGATTTCACAGGAAGGGCAGCAAGAAGTGACCAGATGCACTGAGGGAGGCAGAAGAGGAAACAGATAGGAGGTGATAGCGTGCAGCCAAGGGGTGCACTGAGCCTGCCCTTGAACCACCTTCCCCTCTGGCCTGAAGACAGAAGCCTACTCCAATGCCCTTTCCTTCCTCCACCAGGTCAGGGGGCCAGGGAGGGCTGGCCACAGACTCTCCACGGCCCTGTCAGGGATGGGCCTGCTGACTTAGTGACATTTTCCTAAAAAAAAAAAAAAACACATATGCCAGCACTACCTTCAAATAAGATCCTGCTGCCACCTAAACATATAACCTTCTGTATGAGGGAAAGGATGCACATTTCTACACTGGTTGAGGACAATCCCAAGTTCCAATCTCAAAGACATTCTTAACTTTGCAAAGAGTATTTTGCAGGTCTGTGCCTGAGACCCCAAACATGGATGTGAGACGCTTCCTGCAGCCCCACTGATTTCAGGGCTTGATGGGAGGCAGCCTCACTTGCTGCCCTCCTGAGTGCCCCTCATCTCCTTCCCAAGCAGCAGAGGCCCCCGTCCGGTCCCCTTGGGCACCACCCTGAGGAGCAGAAAGAAGGACAGTGCAGGGATTTGGTGTTATAATCCACCTTCCCCAGCTGCTTATGCACAGCCCCGGGTCTGGGGCACCAACCAGTGGGAATCCCAAGCCACGATCCCACTAACCTCACCCTGACACTGCGATGCCACATCCCTTCGTCTTTGAATCTCACTCTAAAGGTGCAAAGAGTCTCCAATGAAAAGCAAAGTCCATCCACCACGTAAGAGCAGGACCATGGTTTCTAATTCCCTCATACCCGTATACCCGGTGACTAGCTAAGGGCTGTGAACACAGATGGACGGGGCCTGAAACATGCCCATGTGAACCCCCAAGGCTCTGTGCAGCACCCAGTATCCTCCCCTTCTCTTCAACCCTCACTCAAGCAGTTTCAACTTGGTGACACAAAGAGCTGAGCCCCACTTTGGCCCCTGGATCTCAAGGCAAGGGAAGCTCTAACTAAGGAGGGAAAGAGGCTCCAAGAAATGCCCCACAGCAAAACGGCCCTAAATCAGCTTTGATGGAGAAAATCCCCATGGGGTCACTAGCAAGCCCCAAGAAGGCAAGGTTCTGCCTGGGGACACTCTGGCCGGGATCAGCCGTCGTGTTCTCCGTGGCCGCGGCAGGGCTCCTGGTGCCTGCAGCCTTTGCCCACTGTTTTGGTGACATTTCCTTCATGGTAACCAGCCCCAAGTAAAACATCCCAGGAAGCAGCCCCTAAAAATAGCTCCTCCCAGGGCAGCAGCAGCAGGGGGGAGGGGAAAGAAAGGGAGGAGAAAAGAGGGGAGCAGATGGGAAGCTGCGGCTGCTGCTGATAGGGCCCAGGAAGCGGAGATGGTGTTGGGGAGGAGTGGCTGGAAATCTCCCCACCGCACAGCCCAGAGAGGTGGGTACAGACGGGAATGGGGCCTCAGCCAGCAACGAGGAGGGATTTGCTCCACCAGGCTTGGAGCTCAGGGCCTAGATGGAGAGGTGTGGGGTGATGCGCCAAGATTCATCACAGGAACAAAGTATCCAGAACCTGTGTTTTAAAGAAAGGCGCCAAGGAGTGGGTGGAGGCCACGCAGCCTGAGGAGGCTGGGTCTGAGCCCTGGCAAAGTCACGGGCACCTGCAGCGCAAAACCAAAAAAAAAAAAAAAAAGACCCCAGACAAAGCTTTTGTGCCTTGCTTTCCCCACTGGTCCTGGGGCAGATCTGTCTGGCCATGGGCAAGATGACAAGGGGCCTCTGCAGAGAGGCGTTCAGGAGGTGCAAAGTGCCCACCTCCTCCTGTCACCATCCTTTTGGCATCCATGGGATCAGGCCCTTGTTGGTCTGCCAAAGCTGCTCAGAGAGCAGCAAGCACAGATATGGGGGCAGGAATAATCACACCCAGCCTCTCCTTCCATGTCTCCAGCCTCGGCAGAGAATGGGGTCAGCCACTCACCGCTAGGGTTTCAGCATAGCTTCTGACAAGGGTATGATGTGAAGCAACCAGAGGAAGCAAGTAGGTAGGGGCCTCCCTGACTGAACAGGGCCACCTTCCCACCTCCGTCCCCACCCCTGATGTGGCACCCCAAGTCACTCTGGGAAGGCAGATGGGAGGGGAGGGGGACAGGCTAGTGTTGTGTGCACTAAGGCCCACAGCTCAATGTGACCGCATGACAAAAGCCACCCAGCAGAAGCCTTTGCACAGAGGAGGGACCTGCAGTCGGCTTCCATCCCTTCAGGAGAGAGGTAGAGGAGTTCCATCACTGATATGCAGGATGCCCATTTCTCTGTTTTACAGAAATTGGCCTGATTTATCTTCAGGAGGAATGCATGGTTTTGCAAACAGCCCCCCTAAATGCTTCCTCGAGGCCCATATTCCAGTGCTGCATGGATTTCTCTTCCTTCTCCCACTCCCTGCATTGCTGCTTCCCCCTCCCTTCTCTTTCCCTCACTTCACCCAGGCCCTTAACAGGAAAGTCTCACTTGGAGATACCACAGGGGACACAAATGTCATGGGGGCTACTCAGGCCAACACTAAGGGGGCGGGGACTCTCAGCTGGCACCATCCAGGGGGATCCCATTTCAGTCCCCAGGGCCAGCTGGACCCAGAAAGGGACAGCCTTTACCCTTCTGGTGGCCAACATGCCACAACCCCAGCCACCCAGCCTGCCACAGCCTCAGACACAGACACCCCAATTCGGAGGCCCAGAATGAGGCCCCTAATCACAGAACAGCCCATGTGCACAGATGGCCACATAGCAGCAGAGACACAATCTGGAGAAGGCTGGGCCAAGGTGTGTCTATTGAATTCCAGAGGGCATGACAAGAGCAACTGTCACTGTTGTTGTAGATTTTAGGTGGCATCTGTTAAAGAGTGGCTCATGCCTCACCTGCATGAAATTCACTGGAGCATGTGTTAAAAATGCAGAGTCTATGGCCCTGCCCTAGACATCCTGAAGCAGAATCTGTAGATAAAGCCCAGAAATCTGCATTTTTTAAAACCAGTTCTCAGGGTGATCCTTATGCACACTGAAATTGAAAACCACTGCTTGGAAGAGATCCCAACAGTGGCCCCATGGTGCCATTAGTGACAAGGAAGGTGGAATCATCAGCTAACTGTCTGCCTACATCTCCCACTCTGCCTTATGCCCCAAGCACAGGTCTTTATCCTTATCTGTCCTCTCTTCCAGCAGCCGTATCAGGTCTGCAACCTAGCTCCCTGGATTAGAAAGGGGGACCCAAGCCAGTAACAGGGTACAAGGGCTCTGGCAACTTGACTCTGAGTTTCCTGGGAGCCAAAGCCAAAAGGCAACTACAATTGGTTACACAGTCCTCTTGACCCATTCATTTAATGCATATGTGGCCAGCATACGTCAGGCACTTCACTAGGGCCTACCCATGCAGAAGTGAAGAAGCACATAAGGACTCTTCCCTCACCTCCCAGGTCCTCACAAAGAGGAAAGCTTTTGCTTATATTTAGCTTCAAGACAAATTTCTTCAAATAGGGTGTACAGATTAAATACGCTAAAGTATTACAACAGATTTCATAACACTGCTTCCGGTAGTATCTCTTAGTAAGGCCAAGGGCATTACCCCAGTAACCATCTCGGATAAATCCATCTGGATTCCAGAAAGCAACTAGAATCCAGATAAATCGTACAAATACAGAAGTTTCTTGTGATGCTGATAGTTCTGGGGATAAATCCTAAACCATGTAGAAGAAAAGACCGTTTGCCCTTCAACTGTAGCAATATGGGGGAAATGCTTTGGATATAAGCAAAGAGAGCAGGATATAAAATGTTATGCTCCGCGAGGTGAAAATCTGTATGCATATGAATAAAGATAAGAAGGGAATATGAAGATTTAAAAATAAAAAAAGACATAAGGGCTCAGGCTCCTTGAGGGGGGTGCTCTTAAATCTTAAAATAACGACTTATCATTGCCATCACCTGGCCCACTAGCTCCTGCATCCAAGCCTATTTTAAATGCCTCCTTCGGCCTAGCGGAGCTAAGCTTGGAACCAGGGGCTCCCTTAAGAGCCCAGCTCCGCTCGTATCGCGGCTCTGAAGCAAACAGAGTGACGTTATGTGACTTTCAGTGACTTTATGTAGACAGGCCCGCAGACAAAGATAGTGCTCAATGCACATCTGCATAAACTCCCCACCTCGCAACCAACTGCCAATGTGGGCCTCTGAGGCCACAGTGACAAGACACAACACCCCAAAAGAAAGCTTCCAATCTAGGTCGGACCCCCTAGAAGACCAGGTGATCTCTCTCTCTGCCTTCTGGGCCACCTCACCAAAGATGCCAAGGAGAAACAGCTTTATACCCTCTTTCTTTCTTTTCAGTTTGTAGCCCAGAGAATCACAAGAAAGCAGGCAGGAAGACCCAGCAAACACAACAAGCCCCTTCAGACCTTCACAGATGACTCTAGTGGGCCCACGACATTCTCAGACACAGAAATCCAACACCTGCAGAGCCCTAGACAGACAGCCAGCAACGAGTGAAACCCAGTCCCAGCGGCTGCACCTTTATAAAATATATAGTGTAAACTGAGAGGCTTCAGGGAAGCCATGGGCCCTCACTCCCTAACCCCATGGGCACCGGCCCATTGCTACCCTGGTCCAGCTCTCTCCAGGAGCTCACATCCCCTGTGCCCAGCCCACCCTGTGCCCTCCATCTCCAAGATAGCGCCTTCCCACTCTCCCACCTCCACACAGGACTGGCTGGCACTTACACATTCTGACCCCTCTGGCTGGCATCTGCACCTATCATCTGTGCCTCTGTCCCAAAGTCAACCTGGCACACGAGGCCACACAACAGAGCCCAGTCTTAGCATAACCATCTCGGGAGAGGGGGAGTTCTGTCTGAAGTGTATACTTTTACACAAGAATCCTCTTCTTGAGGGAAAAAAAAAAAAATCAAAGAGAAATCAAACCTCATCCAGTTTGGCCAGGGAAAGAAAGATATCCACTGGGAAAGATGGGACAAGGTTGAAAGGAGGTGACGAAGCGAAAGGGATGCTATCACACAGGTCATGGAAGTTCAGGTGGGTAGAGAAAGAGAAGGAAATGAAAGCCCTAGTCAGGTAGCTGCAGGAAGTCATCATATCACCTATCCTCACATCCCGGAATTTGATTCCCAGCTGCCTCTCCTTCCCTTACCCTGGGGTCAGAGAACACTGGTGAGATGAGGAGAGCAAAGCATTGCGTCATCAACTGGAGACACCAGACACCAGCCCCGTTTCTGATGCACCAGGGCTCTGCTGTGTGGGCATGAGAGGTATTCAGCCTCAAGCCATGGTTCCTGCCTGCACCTTCCATCCTTGGCCAGAGATGTCTGCCAGAGAGCCCAGCCGTGATGTCTGCACCCCCTCCCAGGGGAGGAGGGCATCTGACTGCCCACATATCTCTATGGCAACCATCCTCAGACTCAAGGTACCCAGAGAGAAAGAAAACAAACAAGTCCAACTTTATAGGCAATGCACACGAATAGCAAGTAATGAAGTTGGATGGGAGTCAGCAATTTGTGCCTTACTGGGGGGATGGAGAGAGAGTCCCCAGCCGGGGGGGGGGGGGTGGAGATGGCCCTGCTAAACAGGTCCCAGAACAACTGCCAACATGACAGAAGCCCACTGTCATCTCCATGGAATTGTAGAGCTTCTCTGAGCCTTTGGGACATCTACTATGTCTCTTATCCCAGAGAAGCCCGTGTCATTATTGGCCAAAGCCCATGTGTTCCCCAGAGCATATGTCCTGGATCCTAATGTATTTATGGCGTCCTACTGTCCAGCCCTAATTCCTTTCTCTGCATCTCATAACCTTTGTCCCCCAGCTGTACCTTGTAGCCCTCCAAGATCTGACCTCTATACTCACCAGACATGTTCACAGAGCACTTCACACATTGCTGGGTCTACACCTATCAGATGAGGTGAGTTTGGCAAGCACCCAATAGGAGGTTCAGAGAGTATAGGTTCAAGGTGTGAAAGACAGGCCCTGACCCCCCCAGCCTCAGGTACTTGGGAGGATCTCACAAATGAGGCCCCAAGGCCTGGGCCTTTATGGGCCTCAGACTCCGAGGCAGTGCAGTTCCTGCCCAAACCAGGCCATTGGGATTTCTAGACCATGAGGCATCACCCTCCACCCAGGACAGACTACATCTGCTGCTGCACCACCAACTTTGTAATTTGATCAAAAAAGCAATCAAGTTCATCTGGCAGAATTTGTTCCTGAGAAGCCCTCGCCATAGCAGCCTCCCCTGATGTTTACAGACTCCCTTCCCTTGGGAGTCTGTTCTGCCGCCTGGTGGGCAGGGGAGGCTGGCTTTGTCAGAGCTGCTCACTTACTGCATTTCCATCCTAAGTCACCAAGGGGGCAAAGAGACCAGGAAATGCCTGTCGTGGCCACCACTGCCCCAAAGGGAGAGGCTCCAAATGCCCCAAATTAAGAGTTCTCCCTTCCGAGCCACCCACTACCCCCATATCCTCCCACCTCCCTGAAGACAACTCCCTTGAGCCTTTAGGGGCCACTGTAGCTACCTGCATTTCTTACTTCATTCTTTGGTACCTGAGCACTTCCAGTCCCCCCCACCCAGCAACTCCTTTTCTGGCTTCAAAGTCCAACCAGTCTGAAATTCCAACTCCTCTCCAAGTGCTAAAAGGCACAACCCCCAATTCCTGGGGCTTGTTCAGATGAAGCCATGGCCCTTGGAGGCACCCTCAAGAAGAGGCCAAGACGGGGAACACTCACCCCGGGCAGACAACTTCTTGGTATTGATAATTTTTGCTGCGTACTCCTGCGTGGAGGTTTTCTTCACACACCTGCGGACCACAGAGAAAGCACCCCTGGAGGGAGAAGGGGAAAAGAACTGGGACACAGAGCAGGGCAGTGACACAGACACACTTCAGATCTGGGGACGATGATGCTCCAATCACCAGACCTCTAGTCACACTCACATACACGCACACAGCCTGGTGCTGTGATTACCACCATCCAACCTGAGGCAGAAGGACGTGGCCACCGCAGGACACTGAACAGATGTTGGTGGCCTGCCGCCCTCCCACTCCCTCATCCAGTCCCTGGGCAAGGCAACAGCCTCCACCTCAGGCTGCACATCAGGAGTGGGTGGGCGACGCTGAAAACACACACCTGCTGCATCTCAAGACAGCCCTGCGGTCCCAGCCAAGAGAACCAGGGCAGAAGGGACCAGAGAGACCCTGCCCTTCTCTCGGCAGGAACAGCTGAGGGAGGGGAAGGAGAGATTAACAAGAGGTATCACCCCCTGAAAGAGTAATCTCCCTCAACCATGGGGCAAAGTGAGGCTCAAACCCCCCCCAACTGGCTTCATCTCACTGCATCCCGCTAAACTGACAGCAAGGGAAGAGAGGACATAGTCTGACATCAAGAGCTCCCCTTCCCATGCTATTTTCCTTGACGTCCCCCCAAAATGGGAGCTCACACTTTCGGCTCTGGAAACGTCTAGGGGGGCGGGCGGGCGGGGCAGGGGCAGGGGCTGCAGTGGCCGGGCTCGGCGCCGCGGGTGGGGGTGGGGGGCCGGGGTTGCTGCAGCGGCCAGCTCAGTGCGGAGGGGAGGGGGATGCTGCGGCTGCGGCGCGGCTCCTGGGACCACTGCAGGGGTGGGGGGAGGGGACGGGGGTGCCGCAGCACTGCCCAGACGCCGGGCTGGGAGCCTGGAGCGGCACTCGCGGGGGGCGGGGCCGGGTGCCAAACAGCGCCCCCCCCACCCCACGCCCGGGCTCCGCAGCGGGGCTGGGGCTGCAGGGCCGGGGCGGGTCTTGAGTGCAAGGTGCGTGGGACCTGGGTTCAGGGTGCGGAGTGAGCTCCAGGGCAGCGTGGGGAGGTGGTCGGGAGGGGGCGCCTGAATAGTACGGAGGGGCGGGGCTGGAGGGCGCCCGGGAGCGGTCCGGGGGCTGCAGTGCCCGCGGCGGTGCGCGGGGTGTAGCGGCCCCGCCAGCTGCTGCAGGGTGCGGAGGGGCTGCGGGGCAAGGCGCGGGGGGCGCGGGGCCCGGAGGTGGCGGGCGGGAAAGGCGGGGGTGGGGCGGCCGAGGGGGCGCCGCAGCGGCCGGTGCAGGGCCGGGGGGCGGGGCGAGGAGCCGCATAGCGCCCGGGCAGCAGGGCAGGCGGGGGACCGCGGCGGGCGGCGGGCGGGCCGTACTTGCCGAGCTCCTCGAAGAGCTGGTAGTCGTCGGTGAAGCGGGTGCAGGTGGCGGTAGTGGCCATGCTGGCGGGCGGGCGGACTCGGCGGTGCAGCCCGCGCCGACGTCGGTGCACAGTCACCGCCGCCCGGCCGAGGGAGCAAGAGGAGGAGACGGGGCTGAGCCCGGCAGCACCGCGAGACTTTACCGGGGAGAGCGAGGGAGGGAGGGACACCCCCGCGCTGCCCGCCCGCCCCGCCCCCAGCCCCGCCGGCCCCCGGCCCGCCCCCGGGGAGGGGCCTCCCGCCACGGGTCCCGCCCCTCGCCAGAGCCGCCCGCGCTGGGCCTGGCGCGCCGGGCGGCCGAGGGGAGGGGGTCTTCGCTCCGGGCCACCCGCCGGGCAGACGGACGGAACTGGAAGGTTCGCGACCTATGGGCTCGTCTCGGGGCGGACCCCGCGTCGGCTCAGGAACGTGCGTGCAAGGTTGCGTTAGGAGTGTAGGGGTCTGGACCACCGAGCTCTCTGGATGGGCCCCACACGCGGGTCCCGATCCCCCAACCGGGTCCCCAGCATGTGGGGCAACATCCAAGGTCAAGGAGCCTGTGCGAGGCTGCACGACCGGAGGCGCCCCCAGCCAGTGCTGAGCCAGCTGCCAGCCGCCTTCCCTCCGGCAGCTGACAATCTAGACTTGCGCAAGCACCAGGGCCATTATTAGAAAGAAACCCTTCAGGCACGGCTTGATCAGGGAGACCAGGCCAGGGGCAAGGATGCAGGTAGGACTCTGCCTTCGTGCACCACAACTGCAGAGATGAAAGAGTGTTCTCTATCCGGCCAGCAATGAAAGGGATGAAGTGGGAAGGCTTAAAAAGGCATTGTGTAGTGAGGGTTAGAAGAGAAAGTGGAAGGAAGAGGAAATCCCCATTTTCTTGCAGGGCACCTTCGTGCTTTTATTTTCTGACACTTACATTTTGTAGTGATGCATTGACTGGTATGAGGGGCAGTAGAGCTATTGCATAGCTGTCTAAGAGTGACTTGCATCAAACTGCCTGGCTTGGATTTCTGGGCAACTCACTGACCAGCTCTGTGACCTTGGGTAAGTCACTTAATATTATTATTATTATTTTGAGATGGAGTTTTGCTGTTGTTGCCTAAGCTGGAGTGCAATGGCGCGATCTCGGCTCACTGCAACCTCCACCTCCCAGGTTCAAGCGATTCTCCTGCCCCAGCCTCCCAAGTAGCTGGGATTACAGGTGCACCACCATGCCTCGCTAATTTTTTGTATTTTTAGTAGAAACAGGGTTTCACCATGTTAGTCAGGCTGGTCCCGAACTCTTGACCTCAGGTGATCTGCCCGCCTTGGCCTCCCAAAGTGCTGGGATTATAGGTGTGAGCCATCGTGCCCGGCCGGGAATAATAATATTATCTACCTTGTAGGCCTGTGAGCATTAAATGGGCTAAAGCACTTAGAATAGTACCTGGTACCTAATTAGAACTACGTTTGCTGTTATTGTTTCATATTTGCCCTCCCACTGAATTGTAGGCTCCAATAAGGTGGGGCCTCTGTGCCTTTTGTTCACCATTGTACACTCAGCCCCAGACCCTCAGTAAGTGTTTGTGGGATGGCAGAGGGAGCTATCACCCCTTCTTCTGTCCCCACATCACAAGTTGGTGGGACAGAGGCACATAACTGTCTCAATGGGGGACAAACAGGCTGGGCAGGTTCCTAACCTGCCTGGGCAGCTGTCCCCTGAGGCCTGGGCCAGCCCCAGCTGGGCAGGGCAGAGCTCAGGGCTCACTCTTGATTACAGCAGGACGCTGCCAGAGGAGGGGGCTGAGAGGTGTCCCAGCCTCCAAAGCTGCCTTCCTGAGGGGTGGGTGAGGCAGAGCTCTCTGGGAGGGCTCCCCTCCTGTCCTGACCCAAGAGTCCTGCAAGCTGCTTTAGGAACCAGAGTGCCCAGTAGGGGTGATTAGGGAATGTGAGGTGGTGAAGCCCAAAAGGAAAAGCATTAGCAGTTCTCTTAGGAGAAGGGTAGAGAGGGCCAAGGGAAAGGATAAGGTGCCAAACCATGCCCCACCCTTCCCCAGGGCAACAGGAAGTAAAATGGAGAGTAAGGCCACTTCCTATCTCAAAGCACCTGGGTGAGAGCCAGGTCCCAAGTCCTAGTGTCTGGTAGAGCAATGAGATTGCATACATGGGGATGCCAGTAAGTGTTGAGTTTCTGTCATCCATCTTCAAGGCAGAAGCAACCTCGAATATCAGTTGATTATCAATGTGCCCTTTCCAAGTGCTCGAGGCAACTTGGTTCCTGACCTCCAGGCTGATATTTGAGACTTTCTATTCATGAATGGAAGGTGGAATGAGGAGATGCGGAGAGGTCAGAATAAGCACAGAAGAGGGCTGCCGTGGAGTCCCCTAGGAGTATCTCGGGGCAAATGTAAGACAGGATTACAACCCTGACCAGTCTCACATGCCTGCTGTGAGAGCAACAGCATCCTGGCTGAGGGGAGGGTTCAACACTGGGTGTTTCAGGGTAACCATATAAAGCACTTTGTATTGTGTCTCTAGGTAAAAAGAAGAGTGATGAGAAAAATATTGGGGTGAAGCCTCAGGGGTGACTCACAGTACTATGCAAGTGGAGCTAGCTGCCTTTCAACAAATATCACTGCCTACCACAGGCTCGGCACTGCCTTTTACTTTGTGAAACATCCAAATAAAGTAGAAAATTAGAATTTACACGATTAGAAGAAAACTCAATCCATTGTCTTTTTTTTCCCCCGAGACAGGGTCTCGCTCTGTCGCCCAGATTGGAGTGCAGTGGTACCATCACGGCTCACGGCGGCCTCAGTCTCCCGAGTTGCTAGGACTACAGGCATGCGCCACAACACTCAGCTAGTTTTAAAATTTTTTGTAGAGATGAGGTCTCACAATTTTGACCAGGTTGGTTTCAAACTCCTAGACTTAAGCGATCATCCTGTCTTGGCCTCCCAAAGTGCTGGGATTACAGGCATAAGCCACTTCGTCCAGCCGCCTTTCTCCTTTCTGTCTCTACCTCACTTCTCCCTTCCTCCCTCACTGCTTCTCTCTATAGCACAGCCTCTGACGCATCCACGGTGGTAGTTTGGAGCCTATAGACAAATCTGTGTGCACACACAAACACACACCCTCGCACACACACCCTCCTCTATCCGCACTGCTGTAGTGCCCACACAACCTCCATCTACCCCACAGCAATTAGAGGGAAGATACACACAAATAATAACAGGCTCATCAGCGCCCTCCACTTCAGTATCTATGGCAACCTCCTGGGGTCTGTGGGCAGGGCTGCTCTGGTTGCAGCCTGTCCCCTGGGTAGCACCAGCACTAAGATTGTGTCAAGAGCTTGGAAAACAGGGAATAGCAAAGATATCAATGCCTTGATAATCACCCGAGGCACCCCACTGGGTGGGACCCTCCATCATTCAGATCTTTCTCTTTGAAGCCTCTGAAGTCTTGTGTCCATGAGGGGTTTTCCATCCATATTCTGCAGAATCCGTGGGGTTACATGGCCAGGCCCCAACAGCTAGTTAACATATATGTTGATGTTCCACATAAGATTTCGTTACAGATAAGAGTCCCTGACTAAAACGTTTGGAACCCGTTGGACTTCTGGGTCCCTTCCAACTCTGAAATTCTATGATTAGTTTTGGAGAATTCAGAGTGATGAGATCATGACCTCTCTCCAAGGAACTCTGAGAGAATTAATGGTGAGGCATTTAAAACTAGAGAGAAGATGTGATCATGGAGAGAGGAAAGAGTGAGAACGCAAATACGACATTTGTTTTGTTTCGTTTTGAGACAGTGTCTCAGTCTGTCACCCAGGCTGGAGTGCAGTGGTGTGATCCTAACTCACTCTAGCCTCAAACTCCTGGGCTCAAGCCATTCTCCTGCCTCAGCCTCCTGAATGGCTGGGACTACAGGTCCATGCCACTATAACTAGCTTAATTTTTTTTTTTTTTTTTTTTTTTTTTTGTAGAAACGAGGGTCTTGCTATGTTGCCAGGCTGATCTTGAACTCCTGGCCTCAGGCTGTCCTCCTGCTTTGGCCTCTCAAAGTGCTGTGATTACAGGCATGAGCCACTGCAAACACAATATTTAAATAAACAATCCTCACACTGGGAAGGAGTGAAGGATGCCCCTCTCTGCCCTGGAAGACACATCAGAAAAAGCCTACTAGTGGGTTTTTCCAAATCACTACTTTTTCCCATTTCTCCTGAGTCTAAAAGCTGGGGAGAAAAAAAAAAAAAAAAAAGACTGAGAACCACAGATTATGTCAATGACTGCAGCATTTTTTTCTTTTCTTTTCTTTTTTTTTTTTTTTAAGGTGGAGTCTTGCTCTGTTGCCCAGGCTGGAATGCAGTGGAGCAATCTCGGCCCACTGCAACCTCCGCCTCCCAGGTTCAAGCCATTCTCCTGCCTCAGCCTCCCAAATAGCTGGGACTACAAGACAAGCGTGTGCCATCATGCCAGGCTAATTTTTTATATTTTTAGTAGAGACGGGGTTTCACTGTGTTAGCCAGGATGGTCTTGATCTCCTCACCTTGTGATCCGCCAGTCTCGGCCTTTCAAAGTGCTGGGATTACAGGGGTGAGCCACCATGCCCAGCTTTTTTTTCTTTTCTTTTCTTTTTTTTTTGAGATAGAGTCTCACCGTGTTGCCCGGACTGAGCAGTTTCTATCTCTGGGGCTCAAGCAATCCTCCCATCTCAGCTTCCTGAGTAGCTGGGACTACAGGCACGAGCCACTATGTCCGGCTAAATTTTTTTATTTGTAGTAGAGATGAGGCCTTGCTATGTTGCCTGGGCTGCTCTTGAACTCTTGAACTCAAGCAATCCTCCTGTCTCAGCCTCCCTAAGTGCTGGAGTTACAGACACAAGCCACCGCACCTGGCCTGACTGCAGTATTTCTTAGAGGAGGGGCTGAGATATTTGAGGTGAGAGGCTGAGCTCCTGAAGTTTGGGACACAGAAGATTTTGGAATGAGAGGCTGAGGTGTTTGGGGCAAGGGCTGCAGCATCTGGTGTAAGGAATTGAGGTGTCTGGAATAGAGTTTGAGGCATTGGGGATGAAGAGCTGAGCTGAGAAATTCAGGCAAGTTTAGAAATATGTAACGTGGCCACGTGGCCGGGTGCAGTGGCTCACACCTATAATCCCAGCACTTTGGGAGGCCAAGGTGGGCAGATCACCTGAGGTCAGGAGTTCGAAACCAACCTGACCAACACAGAGAAACACTGTCTCTACTAAAAGTACAAAATTAGCTGGGCATGGTGGCGCATGTCTGTAGTTCCAGCTACTCAGGAGGCTGGGGCAGAAGAACCACTAGAACCCAGGAGGCAGAGGTTGCAGTGAGCCGAGATTGCGCCATTGCACTCCAGCCTGGGCAACAAGAGCATTAATTCCATCTCAAAAAAAAAAAAAAAAAAAAGTATGTGACTTGAGGAACTAGGCCTGATGGGAAGGAACTTCCTTCCATTTTCCAGCCAGCAGGCTGGTTCTAAAGAGCAGTGTGATCCTGGCCTTCCCACCTGTCGAGTCCAGGGCATGGCCCCCTCTTGACCCTTCTACCATCCCCCTATAGACTGTGAGCTTCTTGAAGGCAAGGCATGCCTGATCTTCCTTGTATCCCCAACACCTGCCATTGAAGCCTGGCACATAGTAGGTGCTCAGTCATTTGTGGAATGAATGAAATATTGGATGCAAGAGGCTGAGATATTTGGAGTGAAGAGGCAGGACCAGTGGACAAATCTGTCATCAGAGACAGTGACAGAGCTGTCATCAGAGGTACAAGGGAGGTACTGATGGGCGGTCTGCATGTGTCAGTGTGGACAGTCCTGGCAGGAAGAGCAGTGTGTGGGGGCCCCCTGGTGGGCAAATGGGAGGCGCGCAGGGAGCTGGAGGGAGGCCGGGAAGGGGAGCCTCAACAAAATAACAAAGGGAGGTGTGATGAGGATGACAGAATCCACCAGAGTAGCTAAACGTCTAGAGGAAGCTTGCTACTTACAAGGCATGAGCACTAAGCAGTCTACAGAAGCTACTCCATTTAACCCTCACCGTCACCCTGCCTGTGTGGGAATTTTACAGAGCAGAAAACTAAAGTTTAGAAAGGTGAAGTAGCATGCCCAAGGACAAATAGCTAACACAGTTTATGGTGGAGCTGGGAGAATGTGATTGAAGGGCAGTGAATAGAAAGAGATAGGGGGGTCAGTAAATTGTATAGGGGGCAATTCAGATGGGCTCACACCACCAATACCATCTAGATTGAAATCTTAAACTCAATGTGGATTTATCTCAATCTAGTCCCAGCCCCTTGAATCGAGGCATTTACCCACAGGGGACATTTGTTCATTCATTCACTCATTCATTTTATTGAGTAGCTCCTCTGTTCCCGTCACTTAGGAAACAGAAGAGAAGAATCCACCAAACTCTGCTTCGTAGAGCTTACATCCTTGTAGGCAGGCAATGTATGTGGAAAGAGGTCATTTGGGACTGGAGTTAAGTCCTACTACAGAGAAAGTAAAATCAAGTAATGGGAATAGAGAATGACAGGGTAGGGAGCATAGAGGGTGCCTTTAACCGAGGTGCTCAGACCTGGGTGCCCTCTGAACATGACTTTTAAGGGAGACATTTAGGAATAACATTTAGAAATGATGATAAGGAGGTAGTTGTTTGAAGATCCAAAGAAGAGCATTCCTGGTGGAAGGGGCGGTGACAAAGGCCTGAGAGAAAAATCGGTCATGGTCCCAGCTACTTGGGAGGCTGAGGCTGGAGGATCACTTAAGCCTGGGAGGTACAGGCTGCAGTGAGCCATGATCGTCGCACTGCACTCCAGCCTGGATGACAAAGCGAGACCCTGTCTCAAAAAAAAAAAGTGATGGTGTATTCGAGGGGTGGAAAGAAGGCTGGTGTGGCCAGAGTGGGCCAGGGGATAGCAGTAGGAGAATAGGACCCAGAGACCCTAATAAACCCCACCATCCTGGTACAACCACCCTCGTGTTCCTTCTGTGGCCTCAAACTCCATAACTTGCAGGGAGCCCACAAGGGCAGGCTACCTCCATGCTCACAAACAAAGGAGACCTGAAATCCCAGCTCACTGCAAGAAAACACCTTCATCAAGGATGGACATAAATCTGGGTCTGGAGCTAGAAGTGACGCTGTTCCTTGGCCCTTGGCCACCACAAAGGAGGGTGGTAGAGATGGCCACAGGATGATCTCTCTGCACTCCAGGGACTCTGCTGGGGATGGTGCGCTGGGAGGTTTCTGCAGAAACAGGCAGTGTCCCCTTAGTCCCTTCAAACAACTGTCTCCCTGCCCTGGGCAAGCTTTAGTCTTAACCCCTGCAGAGGACAACAAGAGGCCAAAAATAGGCCCTGCCTTAAAGAGCTTTAATCACTGGGGACAAGAAGATAAACATGACAATAAAACAAGGATACAAGCCCAAAGATTAGTACAACAGGCAGCCTCTGGGTCTTTGCACAAGTGGCTGCCTGACTCACTCTTCCCTCCACTCTTTGCCCATCTGTTCTGCAGTTCTCTACCTAAGCAGCATTTTCTCAGGGTAGCTTTCCCTGGCCTCTTGACCAGATCATATTTGTGTCTTGACAGCCCGAAAAGTACCATCCACCACTTCTTCAAGGCACTTGTCCCAGGTGTATACAGTTGTTTCTATGACTACAGGTCTCGTGAGGGTAGGGCCTATGCCTGTTTATGTTCATTCTGGCACCCCCAGGGTCTAAAGTGCCTTGGCTGTAGTAGGTACTCAATAAATGCTTGGAAAGTAAAAGTAAAGCATGATGGAACTCTTAAAGTGGGAGTAATGGAATCATTTGGAACAATCAGAAGCAACTTAGAAGATGGAAGGAGAGGAAGGATGTTGGTGGGTAGAGGTGGAGTTGAGGAGGCATTGCCAGTGGAAAACACAGTGTTGAGGTGCTGAGGGCTTGGCAGGTGTTTGGGACACAGGGTGGTCAGGAGAAATGGAGGGGAGGGTGTGAAGGGGGGAGAAACAGGCCATTAAGCTGGGACCAGCCATGTGGAAATCATGCCTGGCTGTGGGTGGGCCAACAGGCCAGGCAGGGACGTGCCTCAGGAAGGACCTATGTCAGGCTGGGCATGGTGGCTGATGCCTGTAATCCCAGCACTTTGGGAGGCCGAGGTGGGCTGATCACCTGAGGTCAGGAGTTTGAGACCACCCTGGCCACCATGGCAAAACTCTGTCTCCACTAAAAATACAAAAATTAGCTGGGTGTGGTGGTGCATGCCTGTAATCCCAGCTACTCGGGAGGCTGAGGCAGGAGAATCACTTGAGCCTGGGAGGCAGAGGTTGCAGTGGCCAAAATCATGCCACTGCCCTCCAGCCTGGGTGACAGAGTGGGACTCTGTCTCAAAAAAACAAAACAAAACAAAACAAACCAACAACAAGGAAGGACCCATGTCCAACTCTGGACTCTAGGCAAGGTCCAGAGGCTGCTAGGTCCCAGACCTGAGCTACAGATGATCACCTACCAGACATTCCCACTTGAATGTCCCACTGTCCACCCAAATTCAACACAATCCTCATCCAAATTAACCAAATTGAGAGGCTGGATAACATGATGGTTAAGAACACACTAGTCATGGAAGCCTGTGAGCATTTCTTTTGTTTTTGTTTGTTTGTTTGTTTTTGAGACAGGGTCTCCTTCTGTCATCCTGGCTGGAGTATAGTGGTGCAATCACAGCTCACTGCAGCCTAGGCTTCCCAAGTTCAATCAATCTGCCAACCTTGGGCTCCTGAGTAGCTGATTCTATGGGTGTGCACCACCATGCCCAGCTATTTTTTTTTTCGTATTTTTTGTAGAGCTGGGGTTTCACCATGTTGCCCAGGCTGGTCTTGAACTCCTGACCTCAGGTGATCTCTCCTCCTTGGCCTCCCAAAGTGCTGGGATTACAAGCATGAACCACCGTACCTGGCCTGTGTTTTATGACTTGTCTGTGCCTCAGTTTTCTCACTGGCAAAATAGGAATAATAATAGTACTCATTTCATAGACTTGGTTTTTTTTTTGAATTAGCATCTTATTTTCACTGGCAAAAATTGTATATATTTATCATATACAACATGTTGTTTTGAAATATGTATACATTATGGAATGGCTAAATCAAGTTGATTAACATATGCATTACTTCACATACTGTTTTTTGTGTTGAAAACACTTTAAAATCGACTTTCTTAGTGATTTTCAAGTATACAGTACATTGTTAGTAACTATAGTCACCATGCTATATGTCTTTTTTTTTTTTTGAGACAAGGTCTTGCTCTGTCACCCAGGCTGGGGTGCAATGGCATGATCTTGGCTCATTGCAACCTCCACCTCCCAGGTTCAAGTTGAGATTACAGGTATGTGCCACTGGACCCAGCTGTTTTTTTGTTTTGTTTTGTTTTGTTTTTTGTAATTTTAGTAGAGACAGGGTTGTGCCATGTTGGCCAGGCTGGTCTCAAACTCCTGACTTCAAGTGATCCACCCACCTTGGCCTCCCAAAGTGTTGGGATTATAGGCGTGAGCCACCGCACCTGGCCAATCACTGTGCTAGATAGATCTTGCACGTAAATAGATCTCATAAACTTATTCCTCCTATCTATTGATAGGATTTTATGAGGAATAAATTATCAGTACAAATGAAGGGTAAAACGGTGCCTGGAATAGTCAGGACTCAATAAATATTAACCATTAGAACTATTTCCCTTGCCTCCCTTGACCGATTTTCTTCTCAGGATCCCTTGGCTCTGACAGTGACATGACTAGTCTGCTAATGACCTAGGTCAGAATCTTGGAGTCAATCTTGACTCATCCCTCATCTCCCTAAGGAGCCAACCTCAGTTTGAATTCTGGGACTGCTGCTTATAGTTAATACTTGTGCGACCTTGGGCAAGGTACTTAAGCTCCCTGAGCTTCACGTTCCTCATTGGTAAAATAAAGATGTAACTTTCACTATAGGATTGTTATAATAATTTAATGATAGTATTTGTAGGTGAATGGCTCAAGGCCTAATGCTAAATAAATAGTAGTTGTTATTATTATCATCCTGTATATCATTAAGAACTGACACCCATATATTTTTCCCTATACATGTCCTTGTATCCGTCTCTTCTTTTTTATTTCCCTCCCACCATCCACCATCCTGAACGAGGCCTTCCTCAGCCTCCTGAGTTTCTGTAGTAGCCCTCCTTCTAACTTTGCTGACCCATTTTATTTATTTTCCTCTTTCTTTCTTTACCTTTCTCCTCCCTCCCTTCCTTCCTTCCTTCCTTCCTTCCTTCCTTCCTTCCTTCCTTCCATTTCTTTCTAAGAAATATTAACAGAACACCTTCTCTTTTCAGGACATTGTCTCAATTCTGGGGATATAGTAGTGAACAGGTGTGGTGGCTCATGCCTGTAATCCCAGCACTTTGGGAGGCCGAGGCAGGTGGATCACCTGAGGTCAAGAGTTCGAGACCAGCCAGACCAATATGGCAAAATCCCATCTCTACTAAAAATACAAAAATGAGCTGGGTGTGGTGGTACGCACCTGTAGTCCCAGCTACTTAGGAGGCTGAGACTAGAATTGCTTGAACCCAGGAGGTGAGGTTGCAGTGAGCCGAGATTGTGCCAGTGCACTCCAGCCTGGGAGAGAGAGACTCCCTCTCAGAGAAAAAAAAAAAAAAAAAAAAGACCATGGGCAGCATGGGTTGGTGAAGGCTCCCAAGATGGATGGGCGAAAACTTGCTCTAAAAACCATTGACTGGGTCAGGTGCAGTGGCTCATGCCTGTAATCCCAGCACTTTGGGAGGCTGAGGGGGGCAGATCATGAGGTCAAGAGATTGAGACCATTCTGGCCAACATGGTGAAATCCCATCTCTGCTAAAAATACAAAGCTGGGCGTCGTGGTGTGTGCCTGTAGTCCCAGCTGCTCGGCAGGCTGAGGCAGGAGAATTGCTTGACCCAGGGAGTCAGAGGTTGCAGTGAGCCAAGATCATGCCACTGCACTCCAGCCTGGGCAACAAAAGTGAAACTCCATCTCAAAAAAAAAAAAAATTGACTGGGTAGCTTTTGGGGAGATCATACCCCAAAACCAAAAGGCCATTGCTAATTCCCTGAAATCCTGGAATGAGACCCTGACCTCCAGGTTGGCTACTTTACCTGAGAATCCACCAGCTATACACTGGACTTACTACAAGGCCAATGTGGCCAAGGCAGGCTTGGTGGATGACTTTGAGAAGTTTAATGCCCTGAAGGTTCCTGTACCAGAGGATAAATGTACTGTCCAGGTGGATGCTGAAGAAAAAGAAGATGTGAAATCTTGTGCTGAGTGGGTGTCTCTCTCAAAAGGCCAGGATTGTAGAATATGAGAAACAGATGGAGAACATGAGGAACTTAATTCCAGTTGATCAGATGACCATTGAAACTTGAACGAAGCTTTCCCAGAAACCAAATTAGACAAGAAAAAGTATCCCTATTGGCCTCATGAACCAATTGAGAATTTATAAAATTGAGTCCAGGAAGGAGGAAGCTCTGGCCCTTATATTACATTCTGGATGTTAAAAATAAGAATAATTATATAGTTTTTAAAAAGTAGTGAACAAAACAGGTGATGTCCCTGCCTTCAGGAAGCCTACCTTCTTGTGAGAGGGATAAACAATAAACAAATGAAAGAATAAATATTTAATATATCAAGTGGCGATAAGTCTTACCAAAAAATTAAAGCAGGGAAAGGGGATAGAGAGTGGCAGAGGGGTACTATTTAATATAAGCTGGTCAGGGAAAGTCCTAAGACGAACACATAGGCAGAGATCTGCAGAAAATAAGATCACTTTCAATGGGCTATTTCTTTGCTAAAATGCTGTTTCCTTCAGCATTAAGTATGAATGCCCATGTATAAGTCCCTGCAACCTGCGTGGTTCTAGTCAGGCTTTTGGTTTTGTTCTGCTCCCACACTGCCCTGCTTTTCAGACAGGCTCCACATGCTGAAGGATGTGCATCAGTAGGTTAATAGTTCCTATCTCTGAGACTGGTATCAGTGTGGACGTTTTTTCTTCCTTAAATGTGCTTTCTAAATTTCTTATGTTGAGTCCAGGCATGGTGGCTTATGCCTGCAATCCCAGCACTTTGGGAGGCGCTTGAGGTCCCAGCACTTGAGGTCAGGATTTGAGACCAGCTTGGCCAACATGGTGAAACCGCATCTCTGCTAAAGATACAAAAATTAGCTGGGTATAGTGGCGCGCGCCTGTAATCCCAGCTACTTGGGAGGCTGAGGCAGTAGAATCGCTTGAACCCGGGAGGCAGAAGCTGCAGTGAGCTGAGATTGCACCACTATCCTCCAGCCTGGGCAACAGAGCCAGACTCTGTTTCAAACAACAACAACAAAATAAAAATAAATAAATTTCTTATGTTGAACATAGATTGCTTGAATAACAATAACAATAATGCCATATTTTCTCCCTACCATCTCCTTTTAATCATCACAACAACCCTACAGGGTAAGTTTTAGTATTCTCATTTTACAGATGAGAAAACTGAGGCAGAGAGATTGCACTGATTCTCTGAACTCACCTCTTGAAATGGTTGGCACCTAAATATGGGCTTGCTGTTTGCTTTCTTAAAATTTTGGTTTTGACTTCTCATTTAGATCACAGGTTCCTTAAAGGCAGAGCCCTTGTCTTCTCCTCCTTGTATCTCCTTCTCCCTCGTCATAGCTTGTGGCCGAGCACTAAGTACTGTAGTGAGTGCTTTTGAATGGGTCTGTCCGTTGGATGGATCCTCTTGTACTAATATGGGCCACTTATGTTGCTGGTGGTGCCACCTTGAATGCTTTCCACTTTGGGCCCAAGGATGGAGAACCTGGAGACGAGCAGGCCACAGAAGTGAGGAGGCTGGGCCTCCACCCCAAAGGGGCAGTGATTCTACTTGTCCACTAGAGGCCGCCTTAAACCCAGTTTTAGAGAGCCAGAGCACTACCGGATTTCTCAGCCCACCCCACCCCAGGAGTCATTTTCAATGCCAAGTCTAAGAACCCAAGGCCCCATAGTCTATTGGTGCTTCCAGCTTTGGTTTCTTCCAACAGATTACTAGATCTTAGACACGGAATGAGCTCCAGAATAAAAGTTGCTGATGCCAGCTAGATAACAGGAGTGTTCTGGCAGGCTCCAGGTGCCCCTCAATGAGCCAAATCAACAAATGTATATGGGGCACCCAACTGAGCACCTTCTGTGTATTATGCAGCATGCTCTACTCTGGGACTAGCTTGGTGAACAAGACCTCCCTTCTTACCCTCCCAGCTCTTATGATCTAATGAGGTACACAAACCTAAAATCAATGCATTATGTGATAAACTGCTGACATGATTTCTGTTCCAGGGCTAGTTCTCTCTATGTCCCATTTCACTGTGAATTATCCCATGGGACACCTACTTGCTTTAGGGCAAGGAAGTCAGGCCAGAAGCAGAGAAAAGAAAATTGCCCACATTTGGAGAATCACTTTAGAACCCCCTCCTTTCTGGAGGTAGAAGGATCTCTAGTGTCTTCTGGTGGATCTGAAGGCATCTGGGGTTGGAGTGGGTGCTGGGGACAAGGAAGTATAGGCCACCTGGACACAACCTTCCTGCTCTTCCTTCTCCAGGTGGCCTGGGAGAAGCAGATTCCCCAGACTTTGGGTTGAGACCCGCCTGCTTGCTTTCTCACTGATTTCTCTTTGCCTTTTTTGTTTCTTTCTTTCTTCCTTCTCCTCAGATTATCTCAGTCAACATGTTTGTCAAATGAATGTGATATTTAGGGCACACTTTTTCACCCAGAAGCCTGAGGTCAAGGAAGTCACGACAGAGTTGGGGAGATAAGATACGGAGGGATAGAGACAGACTCCCACACAGTGCAGCATTTTTGTAAGCGCAAGTTGTGGCTGCCCATGGCCATTGCTAGGGATAGATCCCTGGGGTCTGAGGGGGTCTAGGAAGGCTTCCTTCCTGGAGGAGCTCAGTCTGCCCAGTGGTGGGTGTTTTCAGAAAAGACAGAGAAGGGTGAAACACACGCCCACCCCCCGCCCCAACCAGTTGTTCATTCCACTGTGCCTGGACAAGGGTCTCAGAGGCCCCAGCGTTCCACATTCCTGAGAAGCAGCTTCTGAGTCAGAGCCCCAGAAACAGCTGAGGCGGCTTCAGGCTGGAGTCTTGGCTCTGTTTTCCTTCATTCTGTCCAAATGCAACTCCCTCCGTAGTTATTTGGATGTGACCAGAAACCCAAGCAGGGCCCTGGGGTGGGAGCCTGGCACAGCCAAAGTCTCTGAAATGGATTTGTTCCCTGCATTCCCTCCGGGGCTGCAGCCGTCAGGTAAAGGTGGGTGCCCAGTGACACTTGTGCCAGAAAGCCCAAGGGGCAGAGGAGACTCACCCTGTGCCTGCAAGTTGCAGCCCCCAATGCAGCTATTGTTGGATTGCCTCTGGGAAGGGGGTCGTAATTAGGATTTGGCTTAAGTTAAGACAGCAGCATTCCCTGGGCAATCTGCCAGCGCCTCCTCACTGCCTGGGCGTGGGGCCCAGGACATGCCAGGGCAATGCCAGAGAGCTGACTCAGGGGGCAGCATGAAGGGAACAGAAAAACCCTTTCCATCCACCAGCCAAGAGAGGAGATGAAGCTGCCTGGGGGCCTGCTGTGATGGCCCTGCACACCCAAACCACCAGCAGGCTCTGTGTATGGGGCCAGTCCTCAGGCCACAGAGCCATGAAGCCCCACATTTTCCAGGGCCATCAGCAGAAAGCCAGGGCTCCCCCTTCATTCTCTGAGTTCCCTTCTTCCTGCAAAGACCTCTAGTTGTGCAGGTCTAGGTTCCCCAAACCCCCTTCTACATTAGTGCAGCTCCTGCCATTGCCACTTTCTTAAGACTGTGACCTTGGGCAAGTCACTTACTTGGATGAGATTTAGATTCCTTATATTTTAGGTGGGGTGAATAATATCTGCCTGCCTCATAGGGCTGCAATAAGGATCAAATGAGATAATGTCTATGAAGTTATCTTGTACATTAAAAAGCAGATTTATAATAAGAGTATTATTGTTGTCATCATTTTTCCTGAGACAGAAATTACAGCCTCTGGCTCCTGAAGCTCAAAGTCCTCCTCTTTGCCTCTTTTATTTTGACAAGTTGCTCTGAAACCCAGGGCTGAAACCCAGTCGTGAGCCTTGGAAGCATTGACACTGGCTCTTCTGCCTGGTGCTATGGTGCCAGCTCAGGGAAGCAACCCCCGTCACCCTAGCTCTGTTAAACCGGTTCTTTCTCTTCTGATCAGACTCCTCCAGCCCAGTTTGCCTGCAGTGATGACAAAGAAACCTAAAATAGCACAGGCTCTGCAAACACCGCTAGAAACTGGGCTTGGGGCATAGGGTGCTGTCTGTCACCCATGGGCCTGTCTGGGCATCCCAGCCAGGTGCAGCCCTCCACCCTCCAGGGTCTGGCCTGTCTTTCTTTATGCAGCCCCAGGATGACAGTGCCTCCCGTCAGCACTTTGGGTGGCTGAATTGGATGACTACCTAGAAAGCTGGCTTGGCTAGAGGTGCCACAGGAGGGGGCTTACTGCTCCCCTGACCAGGTCCTCACCCCTGCGCTCTTGGGACCTTTCCTTGTGCCAAGAGGTCAGGTAAGCTGGGCTAAGATCACGTGGAACAGTAGCTGCAGCTGTGGCCCCAGGGAAAGTTGTGGACTGGGTACCAGGAAAGCCTGATTCTGAGGAACCTATCTATGGCCAGCAGGCCCTGGCTTGTCACTGTAGCTACAGAACCAGTTTGGTGTGCAGCTGCTAGAGTGCTTGCCTATGGGCCACTAGGCCTGGCTCAGCTCTGGGATTTCCCATGGGGCCTTCATATGACTTACCCTGGTGGGAGTGGTGGCTGCCAAGGCCTGATTCAAATGAAGAAGCTTGCAGCCGGGAGCCATGGGCGAGAAATGCCGTTGCAGCAGGAACACTCATCATTACCCAGCCCTTTTCTAATTGACCCTATGTTAAGCTGCCATTTCCATGTGGCACAAGTCTCTACTTTTAGAACTTTCTCATCCAGCTCTATCTATCTTTCTTCTTCTTCTTTTTTTTTTTGAGATAGGGTCTTACCTCACTCTGTCACCCAGACTGGAATGCAGTGGCGCAATCTCGGCTCACTGCAACCTCCTCCTCCCAGGCTCATGAGATTCTCCTGCCTCAGCCTCCTGAGGAGCTGGGATTACAGGCACGTGCCACCATGCCTGGCTAATTTTTTGTATTTTTAGTAGAGACAGGGTTTCACCATGTTGGCCAGTTTGGTCTTGAACTCCTGACCTCAAATGATCCGCCTGCCTCGGTCTCCCAAAGTGCTGGGATTATAGGCATGAGCCACTGCACCCGACTCTACTTCTTTTACTTTACTTTTCTTTTTTTTTTTCTTTTTTTGTCTTTTTGAGATAGAGTCTTGCTGGGTTGCTCAGTGCAAGACTCCACCCCAGGCTGGAGTGCAGTGGCGCGGTCTCAGCTCACTGCAACCTCTGCCACCCAAGCTCAAGCGAGTCTCATGCCTCAGTCTCTTGATTAGCTGGGACTACAGGAACCTACCACCACACCCAACTAATTTTTGTATTTTTTTTTTTTTTAGATGGAGTTTCACTCTTCTTGCTGGAGTGCAATAGTGAGATCTTGGCTCACTGCAACCTCTGCCTCCCAGGTTCAAGTGATTCTCCTGCATCAGCCTCCCAAGTAGCTAGGATTACAGGTACCCACCACCACGCCTGGCTAATTTTTGTATTTTTAGTAGAGGCAGGATTTCCCCATGTTGGCCAGGCTGGTCTCAAACTCCTGACCTCAGGTGGTCTGCCCGCCTCAGCCTTCCAAAGTGCTGGGATTACGGGTGTGAGCCACTGCACCTGGCCTTATTCAGCTCTTTCTAAAACACTTTCTTTAGTATGTATGTTCCTTTGCTGGGTGGCTGCTATAAGAAAGACAGATAAAGTCTCAGTTTACGTCAGATTCCCAAACTTTACATCAGAATCCCGATGGTCTGTTGGTTAATGTGGCACCCAGACCTGATTTTGTTAACATGTACTATTTTATTTGGGAAAATTTAACATTAAAAAATCCAGGTTTCAGCTGGGCATGGCAGCTCACACCTGCAGTTCCAGCACTTTGGGAGGCCGAGCAGGAAGATTGCTTGAGATGAGGAGTTCAAAACTAGCCTGGGGAACATAGCAAGACCCCACCTCTACCACAAAAATAAAAATTAGCCAAGTGCAGTAGTGCATACCTATAATCCTAGCTACTAGGGAGGAGCATCCCTTGAGCCAGGAGGTCAAGGCTACAGTGAGCAGTGATTGAGCCACTGTACTCCAGCCTTCATGACAGAGTGAGACCCTCTCTCTAACAAAAACAAAAACAAAATCAAAACAAACAAACCCAGATTTCAAATATCAACATTTGGTGTCCTTAGATTGGTTTTTCTCCAAAGCAGACCCTGCTACAATGCTTCAGTACCAAGTAGTTGATTTGGGAGTTGATTCTAGAAAAGTGCAATAAGAAAATGAGGAAGTGAGACAGAGAAAGGAAGCGGGAGCCGGGTGCAGAGGTTCATGCCTGTAATCCCAGCACTTTGAGAGGCCAAGGCAGGAGGATCACTTAAGCCCAGGAGTTTGAGACCAGCCTGGGCAACATAGTGAGACCCTGTCTCTACAAAAAAATTAAAAATTAGCTAGATGTGGTAGCACATGCCTGTACTTCCAGCTGCTTGGGAGGCTGAGGTAGGGGGATTCGTTGAGCCTGGGAGCTGTGATTGTACCACTGCCTTCTAGCCTGTGCAACAGAATGAGACTGTGTCTAAATTAAAAAAAAAAATTCTGGCCAGGTGCAGTGGTTCATGCCTGTAATCCCAGCACTTTGGGAGGCGGAGGTGGGCGGATCATGAGGTCAGGAGTTTGAGACCAGCCTGGCCAACATGGCAAAACCCCATCTCTACTAAAGATTCAAAGAATTAGCCAGGCATGGTGGCGTGTGCCTGTAATCCCAGCTACCTGGGAGGCTGAGGCAGGAGAATCGCTTGAACCCAGGAGGCAGAGGTTGCAGTGAGCTGAGATTGCGCCATTACACTCCAGGGCAACAGAATGAGACCCCGTCTCAAAAAAAAAAAAAAAAAAAAAAGGCCAAGTGCATTTCAGGAGACCAAGGTGGACAGAAAGGAATTGAGGCAGTCAATAAGGGCGAGGTTTCAAGGAAGTACCATATGAGTAGCTGGAGTTTAATTCTCCTGGAGAACTCTGGGAGTGTCCAACATGTATCTCAAAGTTTTCTCACCTGAGAGGCAAGGGCATTAGGGTATTTATCCTCCAAACTCATCAGTCACTGGTTGGGCGCTGATGCGGTGTATGGCAGGAAGGGTAATGGCAGTGGTAACTCCTGGGGAACTTCCAGCCTGCTGTGCAGAAGGGAAGAGTACGCTCCAGAGGCCAGAGGAAGCTGGCACTGACAGGATCTACTACAATACAGAAGATCTAGCAAAACTGGTCTTCAGTTCCCACGTGGCAATAATCAGTGGAAGCTGATCAGCAGTTGCCCCTTTAGGAAAGGCGAGAATTGCACTCAGCTGCTTTCCTCTTGATGTTAGCTGTGTAGCTTCGTGAGTGCTCACGTTCACAACTCCTGGTTTATGTCTGTGTGTAGGCTGCTCCCCTATAGCTGTGAATCCCACTGTCTCTGTTTCCAATAGTTTGTTTCCTATTCTTCTATGCATTCCACAGGACAGCTAGCCCAATGATTCCAAAAGATGTTGACTTGCTGGGCGCAGTGGCTCATGCCTGTAATCCCAGTACTTTGGGAGGCTAATTTGGAGGATCGCTTGAGTCCAGGAGTTCAAGACCAGCCTGGGCAATGTGGTGAAACCACTGCTACAAAAAAAAAAAAAAAAAAAGAGGAAGAAGAAAAAAATACAAAACTAGCCAGGTCTGGTGGTGCGTTCCTGTAGTCCCAGCTATTCAGGAGGCTGAGGTGGGAGGATCACCCACCCAGGAGGTCAAGGCTGCAGTAAGCTGAGATTGCACTCTAACCTGGGTGACAGAGTGAGACCCTGTCTCAGAAAAAACAACAACAACAAAAATGACTGATTATTTCTGTTTCTCTAGCTCTGCAAATGAATTATTTAACTCCCTGAATCTCAGACCGCCTTCCCTCTATGCAGTTAAGTATACTGTGTCAGAGCATGTGAAATAGATCCTCACTTTGGGGACTGAAGAGGGGAGCCCCTTTGTTATCTCTTCAACGTCTTGTACCTGACTGGCTTTCAGTTCCTACGATGCTCTGTGTTCCTTTCTGCCTCATGTCAATTCCTCGGCCTGGGAAGTTCTTCCCCTTTAGACAGGCTCCCTCATGGCCATTCTTCAGGATTCAGTGTCAATGTCACCTCCTCAGTGGGATCTTCCACATCATCCGCTCCTCTGCCCCTCACCAGGTTATATCCCTCTGCTGTACATTCATACAGGGCATTGTATTCCTCCTTAACATATTCACAATAATTACTTATATATTGGATTAATTTGTATTTACACTGTGGTTCCATTGATAATGCAGTTCACTTACTCAAACCTGACCACATACTCAGCTGAAAGAGCCTGAAACAAAGAAATTCCTTTATTTGAAGTCACATGCCACCATTAAAGCCAGATCTTGCCAGCTACTGCCCCAGGATCACAACCAAAGTACAAAGAGAAATAGGTGTTATTTTTTGGCTTTTACACTTCTGGATGCCTAGGTCCTGGTAATGTAAGCGATATTCAAGAATAAGTTGGCAACCTTTATCTCCCAGACTGATTTTAGAATCTGTCACTATTCCCACAAATGCAGAAGGTGGAAATCCACTGTATTATCTGTCTCCCCTCTGGATTGAAGCTCCACAAAGACAGGTTACAGGCTTGCCTCTATCATTACTGGATCCCCAGGGTCTAGTGCAGTGCTGGACACATAGTAAGTACTCAGTACATCTTGGGTTGATGGACGTATGATGCTAGGTGGCTGATGGATGATGGGTGGGAGAGGGATGGTCAGAGCCATGAGGACCAGCACAGTGCAGGATGTCCCTGGAGATAGGCTGATACTTGATCTGACTTAACTACTGGAGGTGGGGAAGGAGGATGAAGGAAATGAGATGGTTGCACTTCTCCAATAGAACTGTCTTGCCAAAGACCTGTACTTCTGCAGATCTCCAAGGATTTGTTAAATCCCACGCACTACTTTCCCCCAAACTAAGATCAGTGGATTACAACCTTAACCAAGGCAGGGTAGCCACCTCTGAGTCACTGCACAGCACTGCCATACCCCCTCAGGGCTCAGACAGTGTGCACCTCCCGCCTTGGGTTCCTATCCTGACCCAAAAACCCCACCCAACCCCCTGCTGTGACCCTGCTCCTGAGACTTTCCCTGTCCTCGCCCAAAGCTTTGTTTAACCCCAGTGCCAACCCCGATCTTGATCACAATTGCTTTTATAGCCCTGGTGCCAATCCCAGCAATCCCAACCTTGATTCTCATACATACATATTTTTTAAAAATGCTTAAAGACAAGATCTTGCTATGTTGCCCAGGTAGGTCTCAAACTCCTGGCCTCAAGTGATCCTCCCGCCTCAGCATCCCGAGTAGCTGGGACTACAGATGTGCCACCATGCCCAGCTTTGATTCCCATCTTGGTCCTAACCTTGGCTTCTGATTCTGAGTACATTGTACATCTGTGCATCTATGCTTTTTTAATTTTTTTGGCTATTTATAAAGCTTTTGCACACATTATTTCATTTGACATTTATAACTTTACATAATCATCCCATTTTATGCATGAGAAAATTGAGACTCATTGTGAAAAATGCCCAAGGTCACACAGCTAGAAATGGGGGAACCTAGATCAGATTCAGGTTTTCCAGCTTTACATCCAGCACTACAGGAGCCTGGGCGGCTGAAACTCCCCATATAGGTCTCTGTTGCCCCTGTGAAGCCATGAGTTCAAAACCAGCCTGGGAAACATGGTGAGCAAAGCCAAGGATCTCAAAGCCCTAATAGTGGTGATAACAATAACCTTAGCTTACTGGGGAATTTCTTTGTGACAAGCAAGAGTACTGAGAAGCTCTTCATGCACTAGCTATCTAATCCCCGCAGCAATGCTATGGAGCCAGGTAGCCCCATCTCACAGAGGAAAGCATGGCTTATGGAGGTTAAATCACTTGCCCAAGGTAGCACATCTAGCAAAAGTTTGAGCCAGAGATTGAACCCAAGTCTCTCTGACTTTAATTGCAGTTCACGCCAATATTTATAAAGAAATGGGATGGGGCAACAGGAAGCAGCTGGATCCCGGTCTTCTAACCCTGTACCCACTATACCTTTTGAGCTGTAGTGACAAATTCTAGGGCATTGTGTTTGATCACTAAAACTGGGTTAAAAATGAGTCAAGCCTTGGTAGAACTGACTCACTGTGGTGTCTGTCAGCTCTAAAAGGAGACAGGAAGCCTCAAGGGCAACTGCAGGCTGACCAGTGGCCAGTGGATGAAGGTCCCAGAAGCATCTCACCGCAAGCCCTGTGGGCGATAAACATGGACATCCACGTGCCTGCCAAGGAAAAAAAGACTCAGACTCAAGGTTCATTTTTAAAATTTGACCTGTCAGTCCCCATTTCTTTCTTTCTCCATACTCAGTGTTAAATTGTAAGTGTGATAGTATGGTGTTCTTGTTCTTAAGAGATATAGGCTGAAGTGTTTGGGGTGAAGTGTCCCAATGTCTTACTTTCAAACTGTTAAGGAAAAAATAATCAAAACTAGGTGCATACACATGGCCATCCCTGCGTGGAGGCGGGCAGCAGAGAGAGAATGCAATCATGAAAAAAGGTTAAAATTGTCAGCCATATCTCCAGCAGAACTCCATTTGGGTCAACTTCTCTTTCATCTCTGACACTCACACTTGGTCCTTGTCCCTTGTGGGCAGGTTTCTTTGTCTCCATCCCAGGCCGCACCCCCATCTTAGTTCACATCACTGAATGTCGTTGCTGCTGTCTTCTCATGCCTCTGAGCCTCATTCTCAGAGTCTGCTAGATCTTTCTGTTGTGGGATCCTTTTGTTTTTGGCAACTTTTTTTGTAGCAAAATATATGCAACATAAAATTTACCTTTTTTTTTTTCTTTTTTTAAACAGGGTCTCACTCACTGTCACCCAGGCTGGAGTGCAGTGATGCCATCTCGACTCACTTCAACCTCTGCCTCCCGGGTTTAAGCAATTCTCCTGCCTCAGGCTCCCAAGTATCTGGGATTACAGGTGTCCACCACCATGCCTGGCTAATTTTTGTATTTTTAGTAGAGACAGGATTTCACCATGTTGGCCAGGCTAGTTTTGAACTCCTGACCTTAGGTGATCTGCCCACCTCAGCCTCCCAAAGTGCTGGGATTATAAGCATGAGCCACTGTGCCGGCCAAAATTTACCATTTTAAATTATACATAAAATTTCCTTTTTTTTTTTTTTTGAGTTAGGTTCTCACTGTCACCCAGGTTGGAGTGCAGTGGCATGATCATGGCTCTCTGCAGCCTCAACCTCCGGGGGTCAAGTGATCCACCCACCTCAGCCTCCTGGGTAGCTGGGACCACAGGCATGTGCCACCATGCCTGGCTATTCTTTTGTAGAAATGGGATTTCACTATGTTGCCCAGGCTGGTCTTGAACTCCTGGGCTCAAGCAACCCACCTGCCTTGGCCTCCCAAAGTGCTGGGATTACAGGTGTGAGCCACTGGGGCTGCCACCCACCCTGCCCTACTTTTTTTCCTTCTTTTTTAAGACAGGGTCTCACTCTATTGCCTAGGCTGGAGTGCAGTGGTGCAATAAAGCCTCAAATTCCTGGGCTCAGCTAGGCGCAGTGGCTCACACCTGTAATCCCAGCACTTTGGGAGGGCAAGGTGGGTGGATCGCCTGAGCACAGGCGTTCAAGACCACCCTGGGCAACATGGGGAAACCCTGTCTCTACTAAAATACAAAAAATTAGCCAGGTGTGGTGGCATGCACCTGTAGTCCCAAGCTACTTGGGAAGCTGAGGTAGGAGAATCTCTTGAGCCCAGGAGGTGGAGGTTGCAGTGAATAGAGATTGTGCCACTGCACTCCAGCTTGGGCTACAGAGTGAGATTCTGTCTCAAACAAAACAAAACAAACAAATGAACAAACAAAACTCCTGGCCTCAAGCAATCCTCCACATCCGGCTAATGTTTTAAAGATTTTGTAGAGACATGGTTTTGCTCACTATGTTGGGCAGCTGGTTTTGAACTCATGGCCTCAAGCAGTCCTCCCACCTCAGCCTCCCAAAGTGCTGGGATTACACGTGTGAGCCACTGCACCTAACCAAAATTTACCTTTTTACCTTTTTTTTTTTTTTTTGAGACAGGATCGCATTCTATCTCCCAGGCTGGAGTGCAGTGGCGTGATCTCGGCATACTGCAACCTCCGCCTCCCGAATTCAAGCCATTCTCTTGCCTCAGCCTCCCCAGTAGCTGGGATTACAGGCACATGCCACCACACTGGCTAAGTTTTTGTATTTTTAGTACAGACAAGGTTTCACCATGTTGAACAGGCTGGTCTTGAATTCCTGACCTCAAGTGATCCACATACGTCAACCTCCCAAAGTACTGGGATTACAGGCGTGAGCCATTAACTATTTTTAAATGTATAGTTCAGTGACATTACATTCACATTGTTGTGTAACAATCACTGCTATACATTTCCAGAACTTTTTCATTATCCCAAACAAAACCTCTACCTGTAAATAATAACTACCATTCCCCTTTCTCCTCACCTCCTCCAACCACCATTCTATTTTCTGTCTCTATAAGTTTGCCTGTGTTAAGTACCTCATGTAAGCGGGATTATACAACGTGTGGCCTTTTGTATCTGGCTTATTTCACTTAGCATAATGTTTTTAAGGATCATTCATATTATAGCTGGTATCAGAATTTCCTTCCTTTTTTTCCTTTGAGAAAGTCTTGCTCTGTCACCGAGGCTGAAGTGCAGTGGTGTGATCTTGGCTCACTGCAACCTCTGCCTCCTGGGTTCAAGCAATTCTCCTGCCTCAGCCTCCCAAGTAGCTGGGATTACAGGTGTGCACCACTATGCCTGGCTAATTTTTGCATTTTTAGTAGAGATGGGGTTTTACCATGTTGGCCACGCTGGTCCTGAACTCCTGACCTCAAGTGATCTGCCTGGCTTGGCCTCCCAAAGTACTGGGATTACAGGCATGAGCCACTGTGCCCAGCCCAGAATTTTCTTTCTTTTTAAGACTAAATATTTGATGTACATATATGCCAAGCTTTGTTTATCCATTCACCCACTGATGGACACTTGGTTTACTTCCACCTTTTGGCTGTTGTGAATAATGCTGCTATGAACATGGGACTACGAATATCTGTTTGAGTGCCTGCCTTCAGTGTTTTTTGGGTAGATACCTAGAAGCAGAATTGCTTGATCAAATGGTAATTCTATGTTTAAATTTTTTAGGAACAACCAAAATGTTTTTGACTGTGGCCGCATCATTTTACATTCCCACCAGCAATGTGCAGAGTTCCAATTTCTCCACATCCTCACCAGCACCTTTTTTTTGAGATAGGGTCTCACTCTGTCACCCAGGCTAGAGTGCAGTAGCATGATCATAGCTCACTGCACCTTCAAACTCCTAGGCTCAAGTGATCCTCCCACCTTTGCCTCCTAAAGTATTGAGATTGGGGCTGGGTGCGGTGGCACACACATGGAATCCCAGCACTTTGGGAGGCCAAAGAGGGCAGATCACCTGAGGTCAGGAGCTCAGGACCAGCCTGGCCAACATTGTGAAACCCCGTCTCTACTAAAAATACAAAAATTAGCCAGGTGTGGGTGGCACACACCTGTAATCCCAGCTACTTGAGAGGCCGAGGCACGAGAATCACTTGATCCCAGGAGGTGGAGGTTGCAGTGAGCTGAGATTGCATCACTGCACTCTAGCATGGGTGACAAAGCAAGACTCTCCGTCCAAAAATAAAATAAAATAAGGTACTGGGATTACAGATTTGAGCCACTAAGCCTGGCCACCAACACTTTTTCTTTTCCTTTTTCTTTTGATCATAGCCATCCTAATGGGTCTGAGATCATATGTGAGATTGCTTTTGAACACAATACTCCAGAAGTCTGAGTGCTTCAGGTTCCAGGGTCTGCTTCTCCCCCTGAGACCCCACCTCTCCCAGCTCTGAGAACTGGCATTTCCCTGTGGTGGCAAAACTGCCCTTGCAGCTGAGCAGACAACATTCTTCTTTTTTCTTTTGAGATAGAGTCTTGTTCTGTTGCCAGGCGCCAGGCTTGAGTGCAGTGGCGCAATCTCGGCTCACTGCAATCTCCGCCTCCTGGGTTCAAGCAATTCTCCTGCCTCAGCCTCCCAAGTAGCTGGGACTACAGGCGCACGCCACCAGGCCCAGCTAATTTTTGTATTTTTTAGCAGAGACGGGGTTTCACCATGTTGGCCAGGATGCTCTTGATCTCTTGACCTCACGATCCACCCGCCTCCGCCTCCCAAAGTGCTGGGATCACAGGCGTGAGCCACCGCGCCCGGCCGACAACATGCTTCTTTGTTCTGCACCCTCTGGCTTCTTCCAGGCTCTGAAGAGCTGGCCATCTCTCTGCCTTTCTCTTATGTAGAGATAGACTGAGAAATAATATAGACTCTAGGAAGAATACTAACTTTATTTCTGAACCCACAATCTTCTGAGCTTCTTTTTCCACATAGTCTTCCAGACCAGAGGCAACTATGCTGACTCCATGGGGGCCAGCTATGGCTTTGACCTGCCACTGACCTCAGAACTAGAACAGCATCCAAAGTCTTGGGCAAAACTGTTTCTTGGTCCCATCAGGACCCAGGGGAACATCTTATATTGCTCTGGCTACAACCCCACACTATTTGAATCAGCCCCTTCCTTTGCTGAAGCTCATATCTGGGCTTAGGTCTCCAAGACAGACACTGGGTGTGGTGATTCACCCTCTGTCTGATCCTCATGACTCCTCGAGGGGAACTTGGAGACCTGGAATTTTGGTCAGGAGTCCCTGTTCATATTCCCAGAACCCAGGCTCTCTGGGGTAACGTTTGTTTATGTTGTTTAACAGTTACATCCTCTCTATGGCCTTCTGATGTCAAGAGCAGGCAAAGTCAAACCCGGCCCCCATGTCCACGTCAAACCTGGCCCCCATGGGCTGCAGATGTCCTGGGCTTTGCTTCAGCCCAGGCCTCACCCGTTTGCTTACAGGTACCTGATTAAAATTTCTTTTTCTTTTAGCTGCTTCTGTCTTCTGTGAAAGCAGGTGGAAAAAACGTTTTACTGCATTCCACAAAAGAGACAACAGGCCTATAGAGGGAAGTGACTCAGCCATGTTCATGGATGGAGTCAGCCACCACACCAGGAATGGAGCTCTGTCCTCTGACTCCGAAACCACAGCCTTCACCATGGCAGTCACTCCTTTCTTCAAGAGGATATGGCCTTTGGACTTGACAGGTGCTGCTGGCATTGGGAATGGGACTTTCTACCCCCAGTTCTTCCTACTCCAATCCCGCAGACTACTGGCCTTCAAATACGAATTTCATGGTACAGCCCTTTAAAGGAATTTTCTAAGACTCTTCCTTTATTTTATTTTATTTTATTTTATTTTATTTTTTGAGACAGAGTCTCTCTCTGTCACTCATGCTAGAGTGCAGTGGTGCCATCTTGGCTCACTGCAACTCTGCCTCCCGGGTTCAAGCAATTCTCCTGCCTTAGCCTCCTGAGCAGCTGGGACAACAGGCACTCACCACCACCCCCGGCTAATTTTTTGTATTTTTAGTAGAGATGGGGTTTCACCATGTTGGTCAGGCTGGTCTCAAACTCCTGACCTCAGGCGATCCGCCCACCTCAGCCTCCCAAAGTGCTGGGATTACAGGCATGAGCCACAGTGCCTAGCCTCTAAGACTCTAAAGCAAAGCACATGACTTTCCAAGTTTGGAAAAACAAAAGCCCCTAAATATAGGAAAGATGACAGCTGTACAAGTCCTCATGCCTTCCCTTGCACTCTCACTTCCTCTCTTGGAGTCCTCTCCTTTCAATTCTCAATCTCATTACTGCACCAAGCTTCTGGGGTTTACTCCCCACACAGCCCAAGCACAGACAAATTTCAAATCACTGTCTTTTGCTTCCTATATTTCAGCTGAGATTGATGGGGATTTTCAGCTTTACTAAACTTATGCACACCCTTGCTTAAGAACCTGCAGTACCTTCCTGGAGTTTATGGAATCAAGTGCACACTTCTAGCTGCAATAAGACCTTTTATAATCTGACCTTACTCTACCTATCTGTACTTAGCTCTCATGCAATGTAAACCTTCCCTAATAAAGTCAGACTTCTCACTGCTTGTGCATAACATCTATACACACACACACGCACATGCGCGCGCACACACACAGACTTAAATACATACAGGTTTATTCTCCACAACATGTAAAATGTTTATACCTAGCTCCTGTCTCTTTCCAAGGGTCTTACCTGGAACTTCTTGTTTCCTGCCCTCTGCCAATCCCAACCTCACCCATCTATTTATTTATTTAGACAGAGCTTCGTTCTTTGTTGCCCAGGCTGGAGTGCAGTGGAGCAATCTCGGCTCACTGCAACCTCCACCTCCTGGGTTCAAGCAGTTCTCCTGTCTCAGCCTTCTGAGTAGCTGGGACTTCAGGTGCCCGCCACCATGCCCAGCTAATTTTTGTATTTTTAGTAGAGACAGAGTTTTACCATGTTAGTCAGGCTGGTCTCAAACTCCTGACCTCAGGTGATCCACCCGCTTTGGCCTCCCAAAGTGCTGGGATTACAGGCATAAGCCACCACGCCCAACCACCTCGCCCAACCACCTCACCTATCTTTTAAGATTTGTTTATGGGTGAGTGCAGTGGCAGCTACTGTAGTCCCAGCTACTCAGGAGTTTGAGGCAGAAGAATTGCTTGAACCCAGGAGGCTGAGGTTGCAGTGAGCCGAGATCGCACCACTGCACTCCAGCCTGAGTGACCGAGTGAGACTCCGTCTTAAAAAAACAAAACAAAACAAAAAGATTTGTTAAGGAGGCCAGGCCCAGTGGCTTATGCCTGTAATCCCAGCACTTTGAGAGGCCAAGGTGGGCAGATTGCTTGAGTTCAGGAGTTCAAGACCAGCCTGGGCAACATGGTGAAACCCCTTGGTCTCTACCAAAAATAAAAAACTAGCCAGGTGTGGCAGTGGGCACCTGTAGTCCCAGCTACTCAGGAGGTTGAGCAGGAGAATTGCTTGATCCTGGGAGGCAGAGGTTGCAGTGAGTCAAGATCTCACCATTGCACTCCAACATGGATGACAGAGTGAGACCCTGTCCCCCTCCCCCTGAAAGAAAAAGATTAGTTCAGGTCCAGGAAATCTCTATCTTCAGTGTCTCCAATGAACAATTTGAGTTGAGCTCAATGCTTTTGAGAACTTAGGGTAGAATTCTCTTTACAAACAGAACAAGCTGACTGCTATGATACAGACTGAACGAATCTTCAGGACCCTGCTGCACTGAGGAGCAAAGTCTGCATGGGGACAGTGTCACTGTTGCTTCCTCTTTGACTCAAGATGCAATATTGTGGTCATCACACAGGCTGCTGAGTCTACTCTCCCTGCAAAGCACAATGCTCTGGGAACCCAATTCTATGCAGGTAGAACCATAAGACCTTATAAACAAAAGCAAAACCAAAAACTGACCTTAAGAAGCTTAGAGGAGGGCCAGTACAGGTGCTTCGAGGAAATATCACAGATAGACAGGTACTAGTAGGTACAGCTATTCTCAACTCTGCTTTGTTCTAACAAATTTAATTTCCGTTAATTTTCCCGAGGTCTTGGGGAGCCAGTTTTTCATCCACTGCTATGACTTTGAGGGTTCCTCTAAGTCCCCAAGCTCTTTCTTTTTTGGAGACAGAGCCTCACTGTGTCGCCCAGGCTGGAGTACAGTGGCCTGCTCTCAGCTCCCTGCAACCTCCACCTCCTGGGTTCTCGTGCCTTAGCCTCCTGAGTAGCTGGGACCACAGATGCATACCACCATGCCCAGATAATTTTTTATTTTATTTTAGTAGAGACGGAGTTTCACCATGTTGCCCAGGTGGTCTTGAACTCCTGAGCTCAGGCAGTGAGCCCGCCTTGGCCTCCCAAAGTGCTAGGATTACAGGTGAGCCATCATACCTGGCCTCCAAGCTCTTTTAGTCTATATGGAAAAGTCCCTCCATTTAGCCATTCGTTTGGCATTTAACAAATAAAACTATCGCTAGGAATCTGAAAAAAGAACAAGTATTTAAGTGCTGAAACAATTTGTGAGAACAGATTCTTTAGAAAAGTCGCCTCGGGGTGGCTCGGTTGGCACAAGGCTCTCAGGTATACATCCCTTTCCTTGATTCATCCCTGTCTGGGGAGTGCTGCTCAAAGACCTGCCTTGCAGTCCCAGGGCTTCTCCACCTCTGTGTTCTCCTCCGGCCCCCATCTCAAAGGATGGGGTTGAAGTAGAAGCCCCAGTAGGTAGAAAGTTTGTAGTTTAGTTGGATGAAAAAGTAAAACAACCCTCCCTAGATATATGATGCATTGGCTGACATTTCCCCAAATTTGTTTGGTGAAGAGAAACCTCTGGGGCACCTATTAAGATCCCTTCAGATCCCCTCCTATCAGATTCCTTCACTTGAGGCCAGGAGTTCAAGACCAGCCTGGACAACATAGACAGACACCATCTCTACAAAAATTAAAAAATTAACAAGGAATAAGGGCACGCGCCTGTGGTCCCAGCTACAAGGGATGCTGAGGTAGGAGGATTGCTTGAGCCTAGGGGTTTAAGGCTGCTGTGAGGTATGATTGCATCACTGCACTCTAGCCTGGGTGACAGTCTGACACTCTGTCTCAAAAAAAAAAATCAGATTTCTAGGCCCCATCTAAAGAATCAAAATTTTACCTGGTTCCACACTTGATGCAAAAAACAAAAGAAAAAAAAATCAGAATTTAAGAAGGGGTAACCTGAAAATCTGTACTTCTTCAGCCTTCAAGCCAGGTGACTCTTTTCATCAGACAAGTTTGGCAAACATAACATTAGTGAATATTTATTATTTCGGATACCTGGGCATCAACTCAACAGGGCTTCCCTCGCCTTTAAAAACGGGTAAAGAGACAACACCATCTTAGTGATGATTATCAACACGGGTTTTGGAGCAAGAAACCTGGGTTTGCCCTGCCAGGTATTGGGGTTATGGTCACACACTTCCCAGGACTGTGTGATCTTGGACAAGTTATTTAACCTCTCAGATTGGCTGTGTGATCTTTGAAAAGTTATTTAACTTCTCAGCACCTCAGTTTCCTTATCCATAAAGTGGGGATGATATTGCATCTCATTGACTGAGGATTAAATGAAATAATGCATACAGAACTGTTAGCTCAGTGCCTGCTAAATAAAAGCATGGCCAATAAATAAATGGGATTGTTATTTCCCCGCAGAAGAATCCTAGAGTATCCCCATCATATAAATATGGTTGAATAATTGTGGACAAGGAAGAGTGGTCATGGGTGGTTCCAGGGGTCCACACAGATATAAAAGCACAGCCAGAAGACCCAGTGATCACTTCTCTGACGACACCCAGCAGACACAACTGTGGCTGGCTACATTAAACAAAGGAAGAACACTTTAATCAAAGTCTGGTTCAAGGTAGGCAGGCAGGAACCAAGGCAGACATGACTTGGACAGACAGCTGGAGCTATCCTAGGATGTCACCATGGGTTAGAAGTAGGAAGATTCCCAGTTATAAGGACAAGCACTTCCACTTTCCTGATTGAATTTGATACTGCCTCAGAGATAGTTCTCCAAACCCTGGAGCCAACCAGGTCTGCGTGTGAGTCTCAGTGCTTCAATTTCCCTGGAGTTTAACCTTGTGGAAATTGCTTAAGTGCAGTGAGCCTTCATTTTCTATTCCATAAAACGGTGACATTAAGAGTACCTTCCTTAAAGGTGTTAAGATGTAAAAAGAAAATGAACATAATGCAAATAAAAGTTGGTTATTATTGTTATCTATCTTTAACAAGGGATAGGTTATAAGATTGCATTGTCCCCTTGGAGACAACAAACTTTTTTTTTTTTTTTTGAGATAAGGTCTCATTGCCCGGGCTGGAGTGCATGACAAGGTTCATCGCCACCTCGACCTTCCATGCTCAAGCAATCCTCCCACCTCAGCCTCCTGAGTAGCTGGGACCACAGGTGTGTGCCACTATGTCTGGCTAATTTTTAAAAAACATTTTATAGAGACGAGGTCTCACTATGTGGCCAAGGCTGATCTGATACTCCTGGGCTCAAGCGATCCTCCTGCCTCGGCCTCCTAAAATGTTGGGATTACAGGTGTAAGCTGCTGCATCTGGCACTCTTCCTTCTCTTTGGTCCCTGCCACGTTCCCCACCATCACTGTCTCCAGAGTAAACAAGGAGTGCCCTGCTAGGAGATTACCCACATACTGTTCCTCCCACTCACTCTGCACACACACCTGCCTCCGGAGATCCCTGCTCCCTCTTCCCACAGACACTCATGCATTTGGTCCTCTAGCGGCCTTCTCAAAGGAGACTGTCCCCTCTGCAGGACTTGGCTGCCTCCAAACACTCCCCAGAGGCTCAGCAAACCAGAAAAAAGAAGCACCTTCTGCAGGAGGGTAGGAAAGACAGATTGAATTTATTTGTGCCTTTAAGCACAAGATGGAAATACAACATAAAAGATTGAGAATGGGAATGGATGGTGATGGGAAAAGGAAGGAGCTGAGGATTCTGAATAAAAAAGGGAGAGGGTGGAAATGTGTCATGAAGTTCCTCAAAATCTGCTAATCTTGAATCTCATCATTTTTAGTGAATGAACTCAGATGATTCACTTCCCTTCATTAGCCTCTATTTTCCTCTCTGTGTAATGGAAGGGGAAGTGCTTGGTTTGAAGACAGAGATGCATATTGAATCCAGCTTGGAAGAGCCATGAGCATGTAGAATTAGAAATCATACGGGTTATGAATATTATGTTAGTTTCCTTCTAAATAGGATTTTTTCCGTATTTCAACTTTTGACTGAACATGTATCCCTAAATCTTACTTTTTGGCAGTCTTCAGCAAGCCCACCAGTTGCTGGTTAGCCATTCCAGTCTTTTGTTCCTAAGCATGCCCCTTCACTTCCAGTAAAGCGTCTATTGTCACCCAATGTGGTAACCTGAACTCTGAGAATTTTTAGGATTAGGGCCTAACTTTGGTCCTGTTGAGGGGCTCAGAATCCAGAAGGTCTGGAAAGTCGTGACTTTTTTTTTTTGATGGAGTCTCGCTTTGTCACCCAGGCTGGAGAGCAATGGCCTGATCTCGGCTCACCGCAGCCTCCGCCTCCTGGGTTCAAGCAATTCTCCTGCCTCAGCTTCCCAAGTAGCTAGGATTACAGGCATGTGCCACCACGCCCAGCTAATTTTTGTGTTTTTAGTAGAGCAGGGTTTCACCATGTTGGCCAGGCTACTCTTGAACTCCTGACCTCAAATGATCCACCTGCCTCGGCCTCCCAAAGTGCTGGGATTACAGGTGTGAGCCACCGCAGCCTGCAAACTACTTTAAAGTAATAAGTTCCTGACTTAGGTAATAACTGGGTTTGGGTCAGGGACAAAGAAAAATTTGGCCAAGGCTCATGACATTCATGCAGTGGTCTGAGCTGACTGGCCTGGGTAGGCCCAAGAAGCAGGCCAGAGCTGCTGAGGCAGAAAAGAGTGAAGAAGTTTAGGGGTGTCATAACCTGATGCGGGAGGGACCAGCTTAGTTCCCCTTTCATGGTGCTATTGACGACAGTCTAACCTCAGGGTCCAGCCCCTGGGCTCTTTGCTTTCCATGAGTAAGGAAGCAAGTATGCAGCCTCCCTCCACCCCTTCCACAGGCCGCTGGGGGCCTGCAGCTCCAGCAACCTCCCTATCATGTTACAGGCCCAGAATCGGCTTTCGGTGCCTGCTGTTGCCCGGCCAGCTTCACCCTTCGCACTAGACACTCAGGAAAAGGGGTCCTCAGACTCACGGAAGCTATGTGACCAGCATTCCATGCCTCCTTCCCAGAACTGTTGAGGAGTCTGTCTGCCTCATGTGTAGGAGGGAAAGAGGCGCTTCAGGCCACATGGGGACACAGAGAGGTGGGAGAGTGAGCATAGGGAATGCGGGGGTGAACAGCACATGCAGCTGTGGGCCCAGCTGCCTAGTTGCTGGGAACTGCTGGCCAAGGAGACAGCATCCCCATTGGCCTGGAATCCTGGAATGGACTCCAGCCCGACTTGGTTTTCTGAGCCAATCCAGCCACAGTCAAGAAGGGAAGGCAGACACTCAAGGTAGGAATCATAGTTTACACAGTTCATCCTCCTATCTCTAGCATCCAGAACTGTGCCCAGCACACTGTACGTGCGTGATAAATATGGAATGAATGAATACTTTCACATGCAAGCATGATCTCAGCCAATCTGCAGAGTGAGGCACAGGCTGGACAGGTGTTGCTTCATTTTGCAGATGAGAGAACTAGATAAAAGAGTTCAGCATAATCTGCTGAGGTGGGCAGATTACCTAAGGTCAGGAGTTTGAGACCAGCCTGACCAACATGGTGAAACTCTGTCTCTACTAAAAATACAAAATTAGCTGGGCGTGGTAGCGGACACCTGCTTCGGTGTAAATCCTCAAGCTATAATCCCAGCTACTTGGGAGGCTGAGGCAGGAGAATTGCTTGAACCTGGAAGGTGGAGGGTGCCGTGAGCTAAGATCATGTTATTGTACTCCAGCCTGGGAGACAAGAGTGAAACTCCATCTCAAAAAAAAAAAAAAAAAAGAGTTGAGCAACTTGCCTAATATCATTCAACTTGGGTGTAGCAGACCCAAGGCTAGACACTGTGGTCTTCCTATAGTGCCATGCTGAGCATTCTTCATATGTAACACAGGACTGCATCCTATGACTCCATGGGAACTTCCTTTTGGGTCAGAAAGTAGTCCTTAGGGGCCCAGTTTCCTGGACTTAGTCTCAGGGCCAGGTTTGGATACCCTGCCCCTCTCTGCACATCTGGCATCTGCCTTCCCTTTTATGAGAATCTCCTGGAAAGAGGGCTTCTCCATCAGTGTCTGTTGCCACATCTGACTCAGGAGCTCCGTTCCCTTGAGACACAGAGGCAGGGGTTGGTGGCTTCACTACAGGAGTCAGGAAAAGAATGAAATCATACACATTTAGTTCCTTATTCCCTTACTCTCAATAGAAGTTTCAGACAGCCTAGACCACAGAGGCAGTTCTTGGAATTCAGGCAAGCAACTAACTTGTATTACAGCGGGTGCAACTTAAGAGCTCAGAGTCCATAGTCCGAGCAGTCTTTCTGGAAGGAGGTCTCCAAAGTCAGGAGGATGGCTCCCTGAGCTGGATCATCTTTGCTCACTGACCTCTCCCTTCACAGTGTTCTGTCTTTCATAGAGACAGTGAAGTATAGCATATGGGAATAAGGATCAGAAAACCTGGGTTTTAGTGCTGGCTTTGCTGCTCATCAACTATACATCTTCACTCCACTTCGTTTTCCACATCTGCAAAATGGGGACAACAATACCAGTCTGTATCACAAGGCAGTTATGAGTTTAAAGAGAAATCGTTTACATTAGTGTGCCTTTAAGCACAAGATGGAATACAATATAAAAAATATGGCCCTGCGTGGTGGCTCACGCCTGTAATCCCAGCACTTTGGGAGGCTGGAGCAGGTGGATCAGCTGAGGTCAGGAGTTCAAGACCAGCCCAGTTCGGGGTTTAGTTAAACCCTGTCTGTACTAAAAATACAAAAAAATTAGCTGGGCATGGTGGCGGGTGCCTGTAATCCCAGCTACTCGGGAGGCTAAGGCAGGAGAATCGCTTGAACTCGGAAGGTAGAGGTCACAGCGAGCCAAGATTGCACCATTGCACTCCAGCTTGGGTGACAAGAGCAAAACTCTGCCTCAAAAAAACAAAAAACAAAACAAAAAAAAGGTACATGCCAGTAGTGGCTCCTGTCTATAATCCCAGCACTTTGGGAGGCAGAAGTAGATGGACTGCTTGAACTCAGGAGTTTGAGATCAACATGGACAGCATAGTGAGACCCTGTCTCTACAACAAATACAAAAATTAGCTGGGCAAAGTGGCTTATGCCTATAATCCTAGCACTTTGGGAGGTTGAGGCAGGTGGATTGCTTGAGTCCAGGAGCTAAAGACCAGCCTGGGAAACATGGCAAAACCTTGTCTCTACTAAAAATACAAAAATATTAGCTGGGCATAGTTGCACATGCCTGTAGTCCCAGCTACTTGGGAGGCAGAGGTGGAAGGATCACCTGAGCCTGGGGAGGTCAAGGCTGCAGTGAGCCAAAATTGTGCCACTGAACTCCAGCCTGGGTAATCAGAGTGAGACTCTATCTTAAAAAAAAATAATTAGCTGGGTGTGTTCGCACATACCTGTAGTCCCAGCTACTCAGGAGGATCACTTGAGCTGGGAAGTGGAGGCTGCAGTAAGCCATGATCACGTCACTGTACTCTTGCCTGGGTGATAGAGTGAGACTCTGTCTCAAAAAAAAAAAAAAAAAAGTACAAGCTGGTACTATTTTTTAAATGACAAGAAAAAAGAGGAGGAAAATTTCCAGGGTGCCCCAAGCTCTTGTTCCTACTCGTTCATTAATTCAGTCACAATAAAGCACCTACATGAATAAGGCACATACCAAATGCTGAGGGAGAGAAAAATATATTTAAGATGTGATCTTTGCCCTCAAATGACTGAAAAGTCACTGGGCATAGTGGCTCCTGCCTGTAAGCCCAGCACTTTGGAAAGATGAGGCAGGAGGACCCCTTGAGCCCAGGAGTGCAATGAAACCTTGTCTCTAAGGGGGAAAAAAAAAGGGAACTGAAAGTCTTGCACAAAGATTTCAGAGGCTGCTAAAGATTAGTGCATGGATAAAGAAGTTCTGTGAAGAGTTGGAGGTGCTAGGTGAAGAGGTGGCAGTGGGGAAGAGGGGGAGAAAGGGTGTCATGCTTCATAACGGTCTCCAAACCTCTTTGTCCAGGAGGAAATGAAGTCATCTGCTCTCAACAATCAGCATGACAGCCTCCAGCCAAGTAATCTGGAGTCATGAGAGCAGCTAGGGGAGCAACATGAATCACGAGGGCTGCTGGGAATTTCCTGGTAACTAACCTAGGAGTTTCGGGGTAAGTCCTCAGGCTGCAACATCTCTGTTTACATTTTGATCACGTTTATTTACAATTAATGGATTCTCAAATCCAAACAAAACTGACCACAGTCTTCTAGAGGAAATAGGAAGGTTGGATCCGAGGCCTGCAGCAGCTCTGACTCAGTCTGTCCCCTGGAAGGCTGGCAGCTCACAGGCACAGAAGTCTCTCCTGAAGACAGTGGGTCACCTGCCTCCCAAAAGCTGAAAGGCTAACTTGCACTTTCCCCAGCCAGCAGCTGGCATCCTGAGCCCTTGGCTGGGGTGGAGCAAAGGAGCCTTCCTCCTTCCTACCCTCCCTGCCTTTCTTCTGTCACTCTCAAGTGGACCCAGACTCAAGGTCCAGATTTGCAAGGCCACAAAATGCTGCAGGCCTAGGCTGGGAAAGGGACCAAAGTGTGGGCCCCTAGTGGATTGCTGGGATTCAGTCTCCTCCCTCCACTAAGAGAGTGAATCCTACTGGGTTCAAAATAATTCCAAGCCTTGGTTTCTGACACAAAGGGAAAGAGATGGGGGTGACAGAATCACAGAACGCTCCTCCAAGTGTGCCCAGAGATGTGTGTGTGTGTGTGTGTGTGTGTGTGTACACACAAATGTGCACTTATCCTCAGGCAGGAAGGGTGGGAGAAGTCATTTATACACGGTCTGTTTTTCTGGAGGCCAATTTTATTTGATAAATAATTGTTGCTATCTGAATAGAATAAACAAGGCTCTATGACAAAGTAAAACACTAAATACACATGCATTTAAACATGTGTAATTATCTTTTTGGAGTGGGCTATACAGGGATGTGTTTTTAAAAAAGTGAACAGTGTAAAAGGACATGCAGTGAAAAATAAATCTTCCTCTTATTTTGTCCTCCATTCACCCAATTCCTCTACTCAGAGGTGAGAACAGAACTTCTACACCCTCCAGAACCTCTACAGTTTACTGTCTACATGTTTCCATTGTCTTTACTTTTATTATTGCCCACACAGATAAATGAACTGTTCATTATTAAAACTTCCCAGCTGGGCACAGTGGCTCACGCCTGTAATCCCAGCACTTTGGGAGGCCCAGGCAGGCGGATGACCTGAGCTTGGGAGTTCGAGACCAGCCTGACCAACATGGAGAAACCCTGTCTCTACTAACAATACGAAATGATCCGAGGATGGTGGCACACGCCTGTAATCCCAGCTACTCGAGAGGCTGAGGCAGGAGAATTGCTTAAACCCAGGAGAAGGAGGTTTCAGTGAGCCGAGATGGAGATCACACTATTGCACTCTGGCCTAGGCAACAAGAGCAAAACTCCATCTCAAAACGAAACAAAAAAACAAAAACAAAAAAACCACTTCCCAAAAGACCCAACAACACTTCAATAGGAAGCACCAACAGTTTACCCTCTAGGACTTTGTTCCCACAGTCCTGTAACATCGTATCATGACACTTAATCCAATCCTTATCAAGCCCTTACTGTCAAAAACTGTCTTTAAACGAAACTGCAAAATTTCAGTAGAATCTGGCCTTGCGTTTCCCCCTTTGATAGCACCATCAAAACTCCCTTACTGCAGAAAGCAATAAGCCCGACTTTGTTCCATCCACTGGTTGTGTTGGTGATATCTGAGGACTGCCGCTGGACAGAGGCACAGAGGCAGCCCCTCTGGCCAGGGGTTTTTGTGTCTGTGTTTCTGGGAGAGTATTTTTTCGTACATTTGTCGCGTTGATGAAGATTTCACAGCTCCATCAGCTGCGGGCAAGGGGGTCTGAAGCACTCTTAGGCAAGTTGGCGACCAGCGGGGACAGGTTGGAGAACTGATTGGGGGACCCCAGGAGGCTTCAGAGCTAGGCGAGGGAGAGGATCTCCCGTGGCCCTCTCTCCTCTCTGCAATTCGGGGACCCCTTGCACTGACACGGGCTCCAGGCCAGGTGCAAGGGAGGAAGCACGGAGAATTTACGAGCCTCTCGATTCCTCAGTCCAGACTTTGTTGGGTCCTCTCCGCTGGAGATCGCCCTGCCCCCAAATCTTTGCGAGCGTTTCGGAAGCACGCGGGGTCCCCCGGTCACTGCGCGCTGCAGGGCGGGTGAGGGCTGGGAGCAGGACTGGAGCGGGCGGGGCGGGGCCAGGGCGGGCCCTGATATAGAGCAGGCGCCGCGAGCCGCAGCACAGCGCGGAGACCACAGTCCCAGAGCCCGGCCCAGGGCCCACCTGTCCCCGCAGCATCGGCCCTCACCCTCCCGCCGCAGCCACCGGTGAGTGCCGCGATCCCGAGAGCCCCGGGCCGGATGCGCGGCAGCCCCAGCTCCGGAGCTTGGCGGCTGGGTCGTCACCGCGCCCGGTCCTGGGCGTCTTCCACGGATGCCAGTCCAGGCTGCCCGGGAGCCTGGAGCCCAGAGAGGAGACAGCCAGCCGAGGCTGGGGAGCCTGGTCACCGGGGGCACCTCTGCTGCGCTGTAATCGCCCGCCCGGCCAGCCTTCCCGCTCCTCTGCCTCTTGTCCTGACTTCTCCTTCCCTTGCAGAGCCGCCGTCTAGCGCCCCGACCTCGCCACCATGAGAGCCCTGCTGGTGCGCCTGCTCTTCTGCGTCCTGATCGTGAGCGACTCCAAAGTGAGTGTTCCCTTGCTGTGGATGATGCTGCCTGAGGGACCTCTGATCAGCATGAGGGGAGAGGAGGGGCAGCTTCGGGAGCTGGGGTCCTCTGGATTCCATCCACAGCAGGGGCAGGCTTTCCCCAGGAAATGGGACAGGGTGGCGGCGGAGGCTTGAGTACCATGGGGGTTCGCACTGGCGGGAAAGGGAGGAAGAGGCCGCTAGGACTGCCTCAGCCTGCAGGCACCTAGTAGATGAAGCTTAGTTGGGTCAATTCATTTTTCCTTGCTGGAAACCCATGATCTTCCATTTGAGAACTAGATATGAACAGGGTGAGGCGAGAGGGAGAGGGAAGGAAGAGTGGGTTTTGGGATTGGGGCTAGTTTATTCTCACTGTGAAGTCCCGGGAGCATGGGACCTTTGGTGAAGCCTCCTCTCTAATCTCTTTTAGGGCAGCGGTGAACATCAAGTTCCATGTGAGTATCCACCCCTACAACAGATGGCTGCACAGACATTTTTGGAAAGCTTCAGGGGACATCCCCTCCCTGCCCCTGCTGCAAGGCTACCCCCACACTTACCACCTCCACTCCCCCTCGCTTACCCCACCTTTGTTCTCTTCAGCGAACTGTGACTGTCTAAACGGAGGAACATGTGTGTCCAACAAGTACTTCTCTAACATTCGCTGGTGCAACTGCCCAAAGAAATTCGGAGGGCTGCACTGTGAGATAGGTATGGGGATCTCCACTGCAACTGGGAGGGAGGGGGCACCAGAAATTTGGGGACACGGAGGGATGAGTGGGAGACAAGAGCAGGCAGGAGTTAGGAGCTGGAGATGGGGTGGGTGACATCTTCATCTCTATGTGACAAGCATAAACGCAGATATGCTCATGAAGTAGTGGCGGCACAAATGTAAGGTGGTGATGGAAGGAGACCCTGTCCAGTCTTCTGGCAGGTCTGAAACCACATCATCTTTAAAATGTCCATTGGCGGCTGGGCATGGTGGCTCATGCTTGTAATCCCAGCACTTTGGGAGGCCAAGGTGGGTGGATCATTTGAGGTTAGGAGTTCAAGACCAGCCTGGCCAACATGGTGAAACCCTGTCTCTACTAAAAATACAAAAATTAGCCAGGCATGGTGCCAGACGCCTGTAGTCCCAGCTACTTGGGAGGCTGAGGCAGGAGAATTGCTTGAATCCAGGAGGCAGCGGTTGCAGTGAGCTGAGATCACGTCACTGCATTCTAGCCTGGGCGACAGAGCAAGACTCAGTCACAACAAAAAAAAAAAAAATTGGAACTTCCTTCTCTTTTTCATAGTCTGTCATCCTCACTCATTCTCACATTCTCTTGTAGATAAGTCAAAAACCTGCTATGAGGGGAATGGTCACTTTTACCGAGGAAAGGCCAAAACTGACATCATGGGCCGGTCCTGCCTGTCCTGGAACTCTGCTGCCGTTCTTCAGCAAACATATCATGCCCACAGATCTGATGCTCTTCAGCTGGGCCTGGGGAAACACAATTACTGCAGGTGAGGTGGGGGCCAGAAGGACCAAGAGCCCTCCCTACAGCTTCAAAGAAACCCTTGTTACCATCCCTTTCTCCCAGACAGCCGGCTGTAGCGAAAGAAGTGCAGCCTCTGGTTGAGTCTTCCCTGAGGGGAGGAGGCAGGGAAGGTCTTCTGGGTTGGAATGACATCCCCTTTCTCTCTGTGTTACCAGGAACCCAGACAACCGGAGGCGACCCTGGTGCTACGTGCAGGTCGGCCTAAAGCAGCTTGTCCAAGAGTGCATGGTGCACAACTGCGCAGATGGTGAGTGTCACTACCTGCTGATGACAGTGGGGTGGAAGGGGACAAACTCACATGTCCCCTTATTCTATCACAGGAGGGTGAAGGATGGGGTGCCGCCCGAGAGGGATGCCTACTCCTACCTGCCTCCCTAAGACATCCCTCTGTTTGTCCTCTAGGAAAAAAGCCCTCCTCTCCTCCAGCAGAATTAGAGTTTCAGTGTGGCCAGAAGCCTCTGACTCCCCGCTTTAAGATTATTGGCGGAGAATACACCACCATCGAGAACCAGCCCTGGTTTGCGGCCATCTACAGGAAGCACCGGGGGGGCTCTGTCACCTACCTGTGCGGAGGCAGCCTCATCAGCCCTTGCTGGGTGGTCAGCGCCACGCACTGCTTCATGTACGGCCCTGGGTCTCTCTTCCCTGACTCTTCTGCCCCACTCCAAGCACATCCCTTTCTCCTTCCCAGCAAAGGGATCCCCTTCAATTCTCCCTCATCAGCCCCTCTCCATGCAGCCCTTGGCCCTGGGGACAAGTCTTGCTTTGAGGCCTATAGGGAGGGAAGGAAGAAGCGGCAGGATTTCATGGGATGAGACTGTCTGACGGATTTCTTCGCCCACAGTAATCACGCAGTGAAGGAGGACTACATTGTCTACCTGGGTCGCTCAAGCCTTAACTCCAACACGCCAGGGGAGATGAAGTTTGAGGTGGAAAACCTCATCCTACATGAGGACTACAGTGCTGACACGCTTGCTCACCACAACGACATTGGTGAGGAGACTGCCATGGCCATGATGGCTTGGGGAGAGTGGGACACAGGGAGAGACTGGAGCTGAGGTTGAAACCGGTGGGGGACCTTGAAGCCCTGATTTACATGCCAAAGGGAGTGACAGGGAAGAGTTCCAGGATGTCTGAGGGGCCCTGTGCTCCTTTGGAGAGACCCTGAATTTCCCCAACTAGTAGCTTCTTGAGAGTGGAAACGGCCCTGTGGGTATATGGCTTGGGCTGGGAATGCCCTGTTTATGTGAATTAGAAAAAGATGCCCCTTCCTTTGTGGGATGCAGCCTCTGTGCAAGGATATAGAACTTGGAGAATGGAGCCTTGAGCTGGATTTCAGCCTACCTACCTCAGCTGGGACTTTTTGCAGGAAACAACCTGTACAGCTGCATACAGTGGCTCTGGCCATCCAACCCTTTTTCAACACCTGGAACAAAGTCCTTGGTGCATGGGGCAGGGGAGGTTTCCAGGTGACAAGCGACCGGCAGACTTCCCTGGATGACTGACCTAGGGATGGACATAGTTAGTTCCTCGGCATTTGGAGGGGACAGATAGGGACCGCCTAACCGGTACTGGTCTTTCTCCTCTGACCCTCTCTCCTCCCCCAGCCTTGCTGAAGATCCGTTCCAAGGAGGGCAAGTGTGCGCAGCCATCCCGCACCATACAGACCATCTGCCTGCCCCCCATGTATAACGATGCCCGTTTTGGCACAAGCTGTGAGATCACAGGCTTTGGAAAAGAGAATACTAGTAAGTAACATTTGGGTCTGACTTAGGAGGTCCTAGGGAGTGTTTTGACCTGAAAGTGAGCCCAGCATGATCAAGGGAAGACTGCAGAGTTAGAGATGGGAGCATTTAGGAAGTGGCAGATGGGTCCAGGGATGGATGAGGAGTGTTGCTTAGGGAGTGATGAGCTGCAAAGGTAAATAGATGGTGGGAGTTATAGGTGAAGTAAAGGCTCAGATTTGCATGGAAAAGAGTAAGGGCCTTTCCTGGGAGAGACACTTTTTGGTTCCCCTCCTTGGCAGACTCCCAGTGGACAGATACATCTTAATGCAATCGCCTCCCTGTTTCCTCCACCTAGCCGACTATTTCTATCCGGAGCAGCTGAAAATGACTGTTGTGAAGCTGATTTCCCACCAGGAGTGTCAGCAGCCCCACTACTACGGCTCTGAAGTCACCACCAAAATGCTGTGTGCTGCCGACCCACAGTGGAAAACAGATTCCTGCCAGGTGAGAATTCTAAGCATCTCTCTCCATCTCTTCCATATCCCCTAAGAGCTCCTGGGCTTGTCCCAGTTAGCTTTGGGGTATCTCTCTCTAGCCAAAGCCCTAAGTAGCCAGAATCAGGAGCTCATTTCTTTGAGGTTTTAAACCAATCCTTATGTGTTTACCAAACATTGCCATGTGTTTACCAAACATTACCAAACAAATCCCAGCTCTGCGCTGGTCACTTCAGCCTAGGGAACACAAGATCTAGAAAGAGGAAATGGTAAAAAACTTGTAACTCAGTGCCCAGGGTGCGCTGTGAACTGCAAATGATCAGGTCTTCAGGAGAGGGAGATGAGTGTCCACCTGAGGGTCAAGGAGGAGAGGCTTTAAAGGGAATGTGACTTGATAGGCATTTGAAGATGCAGAGGGAAGAAAAGGAAGGTATTTCAGTTGAAAGATACAAAACTGAGAAGGAGGCTGGCATATTCCAGGTGGGAAGGAGAAGTAGGGTCTGGGAGTGTGGATGGAATAGCAGCACAGGGTTTTAAAAGCTGAGCAGGGGATTTTAAACTCAATGTAGTAGAAAATGGGGCTGGGCTGGGCACAGTGGCTCATGCCTGTAATTCCAGCATTTTGGGAGGCTGAGGTGGGTGGATTACTTGAAGCCAGGAGTTTGAGACCAGCCTAGCCAACATGGTGAAACTCCGTCTCTAATAAAAATACAAAAAAAAAAAAAAAAATTAGTCGGGTGTGATGGTGCATGCCTGGAATCCCAGCTACTCAGGAGCTGAGACAGGAGAATCACATGAGCCCGGGAGGCAGAAGTTGCAGTGAGCTGAGATTGCGTCATTGCACCCCAGCCTAGACAACAGAGTGGGACTCTGTCCAAAAGACAGAAAGAAAGAAAGAAGGAAAGAAGGAAGGAAGGAAGGAAGGGCGGGAGAACGAAAATGAAAAGTCACTAAGGACTTTGACTCTGGGAAACTCTTCCCTCTCTCGGTATGGTTGGGTGGTGGGATCAGAAACCCCCTCCTCACTTCTCCAGGGCTCATCTTTTGTGTCTTTGGCTTCACAGGGAGACTCGGGGGGACCCCTTATCTGCTCCATCCAAGGCCACATGACTCTGACTGGAATTGTGAGCTGGGGCCGAGGATGTGCCCTGAAGGACAAGCCAGGTGTCTATACAAGGGTCTCACGCTTCTTGCCCTGGATCCGCAGGCACACCAAGGAAGAGAATGGCCTAGCCCTCTGAGAGTCCCCAGGGAGGAAACGGGCACCACCCGCTTTCTTGCTGGCCATCATTTTTGCAGTAGAATCATCTCCATCAGCTGTAAGAAGAGACTGGGAAGATAGGCTCTGCACAGATGGATTTGCCTGTGCTGCCCACCAGGGTGAGCGACAATAGCTTTACCCTCAGGCACAGGCCTGGGTGCTGGTCGCCTAGACCCCTCTGGCCAGGATGGAGGGGTGGTCCTGAATCAAGACGTTACTGACCAGCAGCTTGTCTTTTTCTGGACTGAAGCCTGCAGGAGTTAAAGAGGGCATCTCCTGTGCATGGGTGGAGGGGGAGCCGGCTCCCCTGACGGTGGGCATTCATGAGGCCCATGGTTGAGAAATGAGTAATTTCTCAATTAGGAAGTGTAACAGCTGAGGTCTCTTGAGGGAGCTTAGCCAATGTGGGAGCAGAGGTTTGGGGAGCAGAGACACTAATGACTTCAGGGCAGGGCTCTGACATTCCATGAATGTATCAGGAAATATATATGTGTGTGTATGTTTGCACACTCGTGTGTGGGCTGTGAGTATAAGTGTGAGTAAGAGCTGGTGTCTGATTGCAAGACTAGATATTTCCTTAAACTGTGTGGACTGTGATGCCATACAGAGTGGTCTGTCTGGAGAGGTTATAGGTCACTCCTGGAGCATCTTGGGTCCCCCACATAATAGTGCCTGGGAATGTATTTTTCTGCAGCATGACCTGTGACCAGCACTAACTGTCTCAGTTTTATTTTCACATAGATGCCCCTTCCTTGGCCAGTTATTCTTTCCTTTTAGCCTAGTTCATCCAATCTTCACTGGGTGGGGTGAGGACCATTTCTGTACACTGAATATTTATAATTATATTTCACTATATTTATATTTTTGTAATTTTAAATAAAAGTGATCAATAAAATGTGATTTTTCTGAAGACTTTGGCTTCTCCCTGGTGCTTGCATGGGTGGGAGCTGGAGTGCATAAAAAGGAGAAAATAACAAAGGTGGACTGCACTCCAGAGTCTCTTATGGGTCTGCATCTCTGGACTTAATGGAGCTTCGGGAGGTAGAGGTTAGGAGGGCTGTAGGGCAGGGCCTCCACAGCACATAAGGTATACTAAGTTGCCAACCACAATCCCATGACTGTGTAAGTAGTGTGCAGGCTTAGTGTCAGTTCCCAATTGCCTCCTTAGCCTGATGCCTTTGTGTAGTACACATCTTGTACAGCTGTACATGGTGGTCTTCTTTAGGATTAACTCCACAACATTCTCTTCACTCTGCCCCCAACGATCCTTGAGCTGACCTCAACCAAGAAGAATACCTGTGGCCAAGTGCAGTGGCTCATGCCTGTAAATCCTAACATTTCGAGAGGCTGAGGTGGGAGAATCGCTTGAGCCCAGGAGTTTCAGACCAGCCTGTGTAACTTAGTGAGACCCTGTCTATGCAAAAAATAAAAAAATTTAGCCAAGTGTGGTAGCATATGCCTGTAGTCCTAGCTACTTGGGAGGCTGAAGCAGGAGGATCATGAGCCAAAGAGTTCAAGGTTATAGTCAGCTATCATTGTGCCACTATACTCTAGCCTAAGTGACAGAGGAAGACCCTGTTTAAAAAAAAAAGAAGACGACTTGTAAGTAAAAATTATTGGCCAGGTGCGGTGGCTCACACCTGGAATCCCAGCACTTTTGGAGGCTGAGGTGCACAGAGACTGAGGTCAGGAGTTCGAGATCAACCTGGCCAACATGGTGAAACTCTCTAGTAAAAATGCAAAAAATTAGCCAGGTGTGGTGGTGAGCGCCTGTAATCCCAGCTGCTCAGGAGGCTGACAGGAGAATCGTTTGAACCTGGGAGTAAGAGGTTGCAGTGAGCTGAGATAGCACCACTGCACTCCAGGCTGGGCAGCAGAGCAAGACGTTGCCTCAAAAAAAAAAAGAAAGAAGGATGGAAAGAAGGAAGGAAGGAACAGAAAGAAAGAAAGAAAGAAAGAGAAAAGCGAAAGAAAGAAAAAAAAGAAAGTGAAATAAAAGGAAGGAAGGAAGGAAAAGGAAAGGAAAGGAAAGAAAAGAAAAAAAAAGAAAAGAAGAAAAGAGAAAGAAAGAAAGAAAGAAAATTGCTTATCCAGAATGCCAGCTTGAGTCTGTGGCATTCAAGAAACATAATTTCCCATCATCTGTGTGGGGCTGATGCTGGAATTTTCTCAGTGTGTTAAGGGAGCTTGTGACCAGCCATTGCTATGCTTATGATTAAGGGGCCCAGAATCTCAAAGCTGGATGATGTCCTAATGTGGGTGACCATATATTTTGAACCAAACATCAAGCTCTGAAAAACTGGGGTGTAGAAAGCAGGTTGGGAGATAATTGAGTGTCAAGAATTAGAATTTCCAAGCTGTGTTAATGGGTTTGGGCAGTGTTTTTTAATCGAGTCACTTGAGGACCTTTTAAAATATGCACACCTACACTCTACCTGTAGAGATCGTGATTCAGGTCAGGGCTAGCACCAGGCCTTGTGGTTTTAGCAAAGCTCTCTGGGTATTACTGACATGCACCACTGATTGGGGACAATTGGTCAGAATATATGAAGGGCCCAGAAAATTCAAGATATGGTCAGCATGAATTCTCTGCATGAACAGCCAGTTTTCTGAGTGGGGTTTGGGGGCACAAGGTCTCCTGGATTTCTTGGTTAGAGGTTTTCTGGACTGTGTTTCCCTAGAGGGTAAGAACTCCAAGTATTCAGCATTTTCCTTTTTTTGAGATAGGGTCTCGCTCTGTTGCCCAGGCTGGAGTGCAGTGGTGTGATCTCCGCTCAGTGCAACCTCCACCTCCTGGGTTCAAGTGATTCTCCTGCCTCAGCCTCCCAAGTAGCTGGGATTATAAGCACACACCACCACAGCCCAGCTAATTTTTGTGTTTTTGGTAGAGACAGGGTTTCACCATGTTAGCCAGGCTGCTCTCGAACTCACGACCTCAGGTGATCTGCCTGCCTCAGACTCCCAAAGTTCTGGGATTAGTATTTGGCTTTCAATCCCCATAATTTAGCATGCTGTTTTACACAGGGTGATGCAGTGGTTTAGAGTATGGATTTTGGAGTCTGGTGGCCTGAACTAGAATCTAACACTATCTGTGTGACTTGGGAAAGATTATTAGCCTTTCTGCCCCTCAGTTTCCTCATCTGTACAAAAGAGATGATATAATCTACCTCCCTGGGTTGTTATAAGGATTTGGGATTCATGAAGGCCCAATGTTGTGGCTCATGCCTGTAATCCCGGCACTTTGGGAGGCTGAGGCGGGTGGGTCACCTGAGGTTAAGAGTTTGAGACCAGCCTGACCAACGAGGTGAAACCCCATCTCTACTAAATAAATAAATAAATAAATAAATAATTAGCTGGGCATGGTGGCAGGCTCCTGTATTCCCAGTTACTCAGGGGGCCGAGGCAGGAGAATTGCTTGTACCCAGGAGGTGCAGTGAGTCGAGATCACGCCACTGCACTCCAGCCTGAGCAACAGAGCAAGATTCCGTCTCAAAAAAAAAAAAAGGAATCCTGAGTTCATAAGTCCCTTAGCATAATACTGGGACCTAATAAAAGCATAAAAACAGTGGTTATTATTACAAAGCTAAGTAAATTCTTGTAGCATCAGATCAGATGGGAGCCGTCTCCCTTCTCCCACCTCAGAACTGCACTGTTTTGTGGGACTGGAAACTTGCTAGGAAGCCACCCAGGCAGAGTGGCTGCTCAGCTTCTGCGTTTCCCTCAAGGGCTAAGAACGATCTTGTTCAAACTTGAGCAGCCAGCATCAGGGCTCAGAGATACTGAAAACAGGAAGTATGAGCCCCACTGGCAGGGTTAAGCAATGAGGCTGTTAACAATCTTCAGGCCATTTCTCAGCCAACATCCTGACCCCCAGCCAGCTGCTGTCTCTTTCCCTAATATTAGATCTCACCCTAGGCTAGCAGGCATCAGCCACTTCTCCAGAAACCAGTTTCATAGCTCTAGATTCTTTTTTTTTTTTTTTTTTTGAGATGGTGTCTTGCTCTGTCACCCAGGCTGGAATGTAGTGGCTTGACCTTGGCTCACTGTGCAACCTCTGCCTCCCAGGTTCTAGCAATTCTCATGCCTCAGTCTCCTGAGTAGCTGGGATTACAGGCATATGCCACCATGCCAGTCTAATTTTTATACTTTCAGTAGAGACAGGGTTTCACCATGTTGGCCAGGTTGGTCTTGAACTCCTAACCTCAAGTGATCCACCTGCCTCAGCCTCCCAAAGTGCTGGGATTACAGGCGTGAGCCACTGCGCCCAACCAACACTGTGCTAAATTCTTCATGTGTTGTCTGAGTTAAACGTCCCAACAATCCTATGAGGAAGGTAATATCATTAGCCCCATTTAACAGTAGAGAAAATGGAGGCACAGACAGTTTGAGTGACTTGCATGAGGCAATGCAGCTTCAAATGCAGAGTCAGGGTTGGAACCCAGGCAGCCAGCTCCAGAGTCCTCATGTGCGGCACTGGGATCTATCACCTCTCAGGAGGGTCCAAATAGGGGAAAAGGAGAGCAGCCCCACTTTCAAGCTTCCTACTTCATGGATGCTAGGTTTCTAGGCAACGTCTATCAGAATTTCAACCCTTTCCTAGATAACATGTTTTTCCTCCTAGAAGATTCCCAGGCCAGGTGAGGAGACCACACTCAGCCACCAATTTCAAAATCAAACTTCACTGTTCTCACGGGAACCTCAGGCTTTCTGCTGAAATCTGGTTTCACTGAAGTAATTTCTGTTTTCATCAGAACCCCTCTTTCTGAAGTATTCTCAGCCCATTATATTAACAGAATTCAGCCTGCTTTCCACGTATGGCCTATCTTTCCCAAGCCAGCAGCCAGCAGCAGCTGCACCCCTGCATATAGCCCTTCATACTCACACCCATTGCGTCCACCTTCCTCCCCAGTAGGAAACATTTAAGCCTTCCCTTTCAATTAGATGGAGTAAGAGGAGTTGCTAAGGTGTTTTTGTTTGTTTGTTTTTTGAGATGGAGTCTCGCTCTGTTGCCCAGGCTGGAGTGCAATGGCATGGTCTCGGGTCACTGCAACCTTTACCTTCTGGGTTCAAGCGATTCTCCTGCCTCAGCCTCCCGAGTAGGTGGGATTACAGGTGTCTGCCACCATGTCTGGCTAATTTTTGTATTTTTCATAGAGACAGGGTTTTGCCATGTTGGCCAAGCTGGTCTCAAACTTCTGATCTCAGGTGATCCACCCGCCTCAGCCTCCCAATATGCTGGGATTACAGGCATGAGCCACCGCGCCCAGCCTGAGGTGTTTTTTAAATATCAATTCTGGGCCAGGTGCAATGGCTCACATCTGTAATCTTAATACTTTGGGAGGCCTAGATGGGAGGATTGCTTGAGCCCAGGAGCTTGAGGCTGCAGTGAGCTGTGAATGCACTGCTGCACTCCAGCCTGAGCGACAGAGCAAGACCCTGTCTCTAAAGAAAAAAAAAATCAGTTATATTGAGGTAAATTCATCTATCATATAATTCACCCATTTATTCTTTTTCTTTTATAGAGACAGGGTCTTGCTCTGTTGCCCAGGCTGATCTCAAACTCCTAGGCCGGAGTGATCCTCCCACCTCAGCCTCCTGAGTAGTTGGGATTACAGGCTCACACCACCATATCTGGCACCATTTAAAGTGTACAACACAATGGTTTTTAGTACATTCACAGAGTTATGAAACATCATAATCAATTTTAGAACACTTCATCACCTCACAAAGAAATCCTGTACCCACTAGCAATCACTCCCTTTTTCTCTCCAACCCCTCAGCCCTAGGCAATCACTAATTTACTTTCTGTCACCTCTATGGGTTTGCCAAATTTGGGCATTTTATATCAATAGAATCCTATAATATATGGTTCTTTGTGACTGGCCTCTTTCACTTAAAATGACATTTTCAAGTTTTATCCATGTTATAGCAGGTGTCAGTGAGATTGCTGAGTTTCAAATAACAAATTGAGGGAAAAGATGGTCTAGGCGAGGTGCAGTGGCTCACATCTATAAATTCCAGTACTTTGGGAGGCCAAAGTGGGAGGATCCCTTGAGTTCAGGAGTTCCAGACCAGCCTGGGCAACATAGAGAGGCCCAATCTCAAAAAAAAAAAAAAAAAAGGTGTTCTAAGTCTCTTTTCAAGCTTGCAATCACATTGAGATTCATTCAACAACCTTTGTCTTTTTTTTTTTTTTTTTGAGACAGAGTCTTGCACAGCCCTCCGGGCTGGAATGCAGTGGTGTGATCTCAGCTCACTGCAACCTCTGCCTCCCAGGTTCAAGCAATTCTCCTGCCTCAGCCTCCCGAGTAGCTGGGATTATAGGTGCCAGCCACCATACCCAGCTAATTTTTTTGCATTTTTAGTAGATACGGGGTTTCACCATGTTGGCCAGGCTGGTCTTGAACTCCTGACCTCCTGATTTGCCCACCTCGGCTTCCCAAAGTGCTGGGATTACAGGTGTTCGGCCCCCTTTGTCATTTTTTAAAAGTACCCATACTCAGGACATTCTTTTAGATACAAATGAGACAGTCATAGTCCTCAAGGAGCTCACAACTTTGCAAAGTCCTATACTAAGTCTGCATATAATGCGTGGAACAATAACGAAGAAGCAATTGACTGTGCCTGGGGAAGTCAATGATGACTTTACAGAAGAGGTGATATTTTACCTGGACCTTCAAATATACACAGAAATTTGCCAAACTAGGAGAAAGGCATCGTAGGCACAGGAAAGCTCCTGGAGACATGAAAAGGCGAGGTGTTATCAGGAAATGAGGAGTAGTCCATTGTGGTGGAGAAGTCTGGGGGCAATGAGCAGGTGGAGATGGTGGGGAAGGAGTTGGTGAGATCCAGCTGGTGAGGACCCCGTGGCAGGACTGATTCTTAGCAGCAGGCACTGGTTCTGCTCAATGACTAAACAGATGAGATCCTCTCCACATGGCCCCTGTCATCAGCTTCTCTCCACTTCTTCATGATCCAGCAACCACAGGATTAATGCCTGTGGCACAGCAAAGGCCTCTGAGACCCTCTCTCCTCCAGCTGGCTCAGATGAAAGTATTCTACTGGAGTATCTTGCTAGTTAAATATTTTGAATGTCACCTCCTGCCCTCAGGTACTATTTTTCAAAGTCCAGAAAGTGAATTAAGTTCTAGAAGCCATAAAAAGTTTGGCTTTTTAAACTAAACATTTTTACTCAATTGTAAAAGTAGCTACAAATGTAAAATACTTTCATAACATTCCACATCCATTGTTAACATCTCTGGCTTCTTGGGTTTCCTTTGTAATCTTAACCTCTTTTACTTGGTCTTAAGTGTTAGGTTTCCCAAAGCCTGATCCTAAACCTCCTATTCCTACCCTAAGCTTTCTCCCTCAGGATCTCGTTAGCACCCAGGCTTAAGTGATCACCAATAAACAGATGACTCACAAAGCTGATCTCCAGTCAGACCTCTCTTCTGCACTCCAGACTCTTATTTTCTGTTGTCTACTTGACACCCCTTTTGGTTGTCACTCACAGGGCATCTCAAAGTCAACCTGCCCCAAGTTGAGCTCCAGTCTCAACCCCAGTGAGATAAGGGCCAATTTGGGAAAGAGACATATTGCAAATGTGTAGAGCACAGGGTGAGGAAGATGTACAAGATGGGGAGGGAGGGCTAAGACAGCAAAGTGGAGGAGGTGACCTTGGGGAAAATCTTGAAGGGCAAATACGGGAGGAAGAAATGCTTCTCTGAGCAGAGGAAACAGCAAAACGTGAAGAGGAGGGAGGAAGCCCAGGGCACCGGAGGGACTGCAGGTGGTTCCAGCAGCTGGGGTAGGGGCTGGCATGGAAGTGATTTGACTCGAGAGATTGGCAAGAGCTGGCACCTTTGGGCCTAGAGGACTCTGCCTGCTACATGAAGGACTGAACTTTCTTGTGATGTGGAATTGTTAAAGATTTTGGAGCAGTGTAAAAAATTGATCAAAGGAAGATTCTTGGGCCTGGGTGAGAGACTACAGCAGGGAAAAGCAGTTTGGAGACTATTGTAATCAGCAAGGTAGGAGCCGAAGAGTGTCTGAGCCAGGGCTATGGCAGCGGGATATGAGCAGAGGATACAGATGTGGGAGGCTGGTGGAGATAGAATAGACTTGGTGCCTGGCTGGGGGTGGGAAGAGAAGGAGGTATCACTTGGTATAGTCTCCTGCCTTCGGACAGATAAGGTAATAGTATAATTTTACAGGTGACAAACTGAGGCTCCACTATGTGATTTATGGTAAGTAGCTGACCAAGCTACAGTTACCAGTTGCAGAACTTTGAGAATCAGTACCTCAGGGCAGCTAGCCCTGCTAATGACCTCCCTGACTCTGTCCATCCAATTGGAGAACTTTCCTAGCATCATAATCACCACACAGTGCTAATATCCAAGACTCCACAGGCTGATGCTTGTTTCCTAAATACCTCAAGCCTGCTCAGCTCCATGACTATGGTTCTAACACTTGAAATTTCTCCCAAACCTCCTGTCCTGTGATGCACTGGCAGTGAGTTAGTGGATAGGCCCACGATAAGGAGATCAGCAGATGCTTGATCTAGCCGTCTGCCTTCTGACTTCCTAAAAATGTGACTTCTGGCGTTTCAACAGATCACATGCCCTTAGCATATCACCAAGTTCTGGCACGAGGGCATGGGGATGGAGCAGATTTTGTAAGGACTCCAGCTGGTGGGCTTCCCAGCCCAGTCTCTGCTTCCCTCTTTTCTGTGCTTCTCCAGTTGCCCTTAATTTCTCATTCCCTCTTCATATAAAGGGAAGAAAATGACTTTCTACCCCACCTGGCTTTTCCCATCCTCACCCTACTGCCTTTTTAGCTCTCTCTCCGGAACATTGTACAAGCTAGGGTTAGTGCCATTGGAGGGAGGACTCTGTAGCTTCAGCGTGGCTTTTCCCTTTAATTGTCTTGGTGAAGCCAGCCATGTGGTGCACACCTGTAATCCCACCTACTTGGGAGGCTCAGGAGTGAGGATTACTTGAGGCCAAGAGTTCAAGACCAGCCTGGCAACATAGTGAGAGCTTATTTCTAAATATCTACATCTATCTATCTATCTATCTATCTACATATCTGTCTATCGATATATGTATATAGATATCTATATACATATCCATGTAGATATCTATCTACATGTATATATAGATATCTATGTATATAGATATCTATGTATATATGTATATATGTATATCTATGTATATAGATAGATAGATATCCGTAACAAGTGTCAGCTCCAGCTTCAGATTTTCTCTGATTCCTCACTATACCTACACACTCCTCACCACCACAGGCTGAGAGATTGTCAGGTAAGCGCTAAGCCATTGAGTCCCATTGGAACTGGATGTATCTGTGAAGTTAATAGCTATTGATCAGGTTACTTCTATACCCCACTGGAATTTGACCACCATCCTTGGCCATAGAGAGTTACTAGAATTTTGCCAGGTTTTCTAGTGGTGAGCTCACCAGAAGTCCTTCTCTGAAATTCCCAAGTCAAGACCTCTTTGAATACTTCCCTTTGCCCTTTCTGTCTCCTTGACTGAACTCTGCCCTGGTTGAGGGAATGAGGAGAAATGATGAACTGGAGACAGAGTGAGTGGGATAAACACTTTGCTTAGAACATCTATCTTTTTTTTTTTTTTTTGAGACAGAGTCTCACTCTGTCACCCACGTTGGAGTGCAGTGGCATGATCTTGGTTCACTGCAACTTCTGTCTCTCGGGTCAAGCGATTCTCCTGCCTCAGGCTCCTGAGTAGCTGGGATTACAGGTGTGCACCACCACGCCCGGCTAATTTTTTGTATTTTTAGTAGAGACGGCATTTCGCCCTGTTGGCCATGCTGGTCTCAAACTCCTGACCTTAAGTGAGTGGCTACCTTGGCCTCCAAAAGTGCTGGGATTACACAAGTGAGCCACAGTACCCGGCCTAGAACATCAATCTAAAGCAATTAGGGTCCCCAAAGCAGCAATTCTGTATCACCTGGCACTTGTTAGGAGTATAAATTCTGAGGCCCCACCCCAGATAGACTGAATCAGAAATCCTAGAGGTGGGGCCCAGCAATCTGTGTTTTAACAAGCTCCCCAGGGGATTCTGTTGCCTACTCAGGTTTGAGGACCACCGTTCTAGGCACTGATTCTCAGACTTCAGGATGCATCCTAACGCCCAGGGCAACTGGTTATGTAGGATCTGCTTAAACAAACTGGACTGGTGTCTGAGCAACTGTATTTTTAGTAAGCTCCCTAGGTGATTCTGATATTCATTGAAGATTGAGGATCATTGATCTAAGGAATTCATCTAATTAGCTGAATACTTAAGAGGGGAGGGGGCAGATGGAAGGGCTGTGGAAGTGTCTCTCAACATTCTAAATGTTACTTGCATCTGAACCTCTGGAGAGCTTGTCAGAAAAGCAGGATCTTGAGCTCGCATCAGAGGTATTGCCCCAGACTCTCTGGGCGTGGGGCCCTAGCATCTACATTCGGAGTTCTCCAGGTGATTCTTGTGCATACTAAAGTGTGATTACCATGGAGCAACAAGTTGGCAGGTGTTCTCAATGCTGGATGCACATTAGAATCACCTGGGGAGCTTTATAAAACTATGTGATAACCTGAGCTTCGCCTCCAGAGTCTGACGTAATTGGTCTGGGCTGGGGCCTCGATGTTTTTTAAATGTTTCACACTGGATTATTTTAATGGGTAGAGCTAAAAACTATCAGGTTTGGATGGATGTGGGGCTCATGCCTGTAATCGCTGGGCTTTGGGAAGCTGAGGTGGGAGGATCACTTGAGCCCAGGAGGTCAAGACCAGACTGGGCAACAGAATGAGACCCCCATTTCTACAAAATAAAATTGTTTTAAAAATTAGCTGGCCATGGTGGTGTAGCCAGCAGTCCCAGCTACTTGGGAGGGTGAGGCAGGAGGAGTGCTTGAGGCCAGGAGGTCAAGGTTGCAGTGAGCTATGACCACACCATTGCACTTTAGCCTGGGCTCTTAAAAAAACAAAAAACAAAACAAAAACTTATCACGTTAGGCTGGGCATGGTGGCTCACACCTGTAATCCTAGCACTTTGGGAGGCCGAGGCAGGCAGATCACTTGAGGCTGGAAGTTTCAGACCAGCCTGGCCAACAAAGTAAAACCCCATCTCTACTAAAAATACAAAAATAAGCTGGGCATGGTGGTGCACACCTGTAGCTACTCGGGAGGTTGAGGCACGAGAGTCACTTGAACATGGGAGGTGGAGGTTGTAGTAAGCCAAAATCACATCACTGCACTACAGCCTGGATGACAGAGCAAGACTCTGTCTCAAAACAAAATACAAAAACCAAAAACACCTATCAGGTTAAAGTGAGATGCAGATCTAAGAAGGGTCAGGAAACAGGAGAAAGTGAAGGAATGCCAAGGAAACAATTTGGTGGAAGCCTGAGGGCAAGGCTAGTTATGATTTCCCTGTTGGAAATCCAGGAGGAGATTGATTGGAAGCTGGAAGGGGCCTCAGGTGGAAGAGTGAGCAGGCTGGCTTGGGTGGTGTAAAGCTCACTATAGAAAGAGGTTAATGTATATGACAGAATATATTTGCTGGGAAGAACAAAATAAAAAAAAAGAAAGAGGTTAATGTATTAATTTCCTGTTGCTACTGTAACAAACTTAATGGCTAAAAATAACATATGTATTGTTTTACAATTCTCAGGGTCGGAAATACAAAATAGGTCAGCAGAGCTGGGTTCCTTCCGAAGGCTCTAGGGAAGAATCCATTTCCCTGCCTTTTCTTGGCTCATGACCCCACATCACTCTGACCTCTGCTTCCATCATGACATCCGCTTCACTCACTCTGGCCCTTTTGTTTCCCTCTTAGAAGGACCCTAAGGACTGCATTGGGTCCCTCAGGATCATCTTCCCATCTCAAGAGCCTTAACTTAGGCCAGGTGTGGTGGCTTAAGCCTGTAATCCCAGCACTTTGGGAGGCCAAGGTGGGCCTGAGGTCAGGAGTTTGAGACCAGCCTGGACAATAAGGTGAAACTTCATCTCTACTAAAAATACAAAAGAAATTAGCCAGGTATGGTGGTACATGTCTGTAGTCCCAGCTAATCTGGAGCCTGAGGCAGGAGAATTGCATGAACCTGGGAGGTGGAGGTTGCAGGGAGCCGAGATCATGCCACTACAGTCCAGCCTGGGTGACAGAGAGAAACTCTGTCTTAAAAAAAAAAAATCTTAATCACATCTGCAAAGTCATCTTTGCCATGTAAGGGAGCAGCATCATTGGCCCCAGGGATTAGGATGTGGACGTCTTTGGTAGGATATTATTTAGCCCGCCACAGTTAGCATGGCTTAACTAATGAGAGTGGGAACAGTGGCTGGAGGGACAATGACAGTCAAGCAGGAGGGGTGGAAGGGTAAAGGGGAGACAGTCAATAGGTCAAAGTTACAGTTAGATAGGAAGAAAAACTCATATTCTACACATAGCACAGTGACTAGAGTTATAAGAAGGTATTGCATATTTCAAAATAGCCAAAACAGAACATTTTAAGTGTTGTCACCACAAAGAAATAATAAATATTTGAGATAATAGTATGCTGATTAGGCCGATATAATCATTCTACAACATATGCATTACTGAAATATGATATATATATTTTTATTTTTCTGTCAATTAAAAATAAAGCTACAAGGCCAGGTGGCTCATGCCTATAATCCCAGCACTTTGGGTGGCCGAGGTGGGCAGATCATCTGAGGTCAGGAATTTGAGATCAGCCTGGCCAACATGGTGAAACCCCCTCTGTACTAAAAATACAAAAAGTTGCTGGGTGTAGTGGTTGGCACTGGTAGTCCCAGCTACTTGGGAGGCTGAGGAAGGAGAATCGCTTGAAACAGGAGGCAGAGGTTGCTGTGAGCCGAGATTGTGCCATTGTACCACTCCAGCCTGGGCGACAGAGAGAGACTCTGTCTTAAAAAAAAAAAGTAAGTCAGGTGGAGCTCTCCTGTCTAGAGTCCGGCCTCCTGGGGTTGGGCTGGTCAGCTCCAAGAAGCCCTTGGGGTGCCTGAAAGGTTTGGGCAGCCCCTGAAGCTGTCTTGGGATGAGACTCTTATGGGTGCTCCTCAGGTCTGGGATTTTCTTCTCAACTAGAGGGGAGAAGGGAAATGACATTGTTGTTATTGTGTCTGGAGCTGTGGGGACTTTATCCAAGCCCTGTCAGGAGGGTTGTGGTTTTGTCAACTGAGATGCTGGGAGAGGCAGCCCAGGATGTCTGGGTGCCTGCAGGTTGTAGAAGAGAAAGCAAGAGGCAAAAGGAAGAGGTGTTAGACAAGCACCCTGGGCTTTTGATTCTCACCCCTGAGGCCTTGGTTCTGGCCTGGGACTGCAAAACCCTTCACAGAGCAGCAGGGGTTCTTAGCCCCAGGGTCAGACTTAGAGGGGTCCTGGAACCCTCAATGCCTTACCCCCAGTGGCTAACCTCCTTCCGGAGCAGGCAGATGTGTCATGCTGGGCAGCACCTCTCCCTCCCCAACACCTGCAGGGTGACTCAGACTCCCAGGTAAAGCCCAACCCGATGGGAAATGACTAAGCATTGAAGTTCTCTTTCTCTCATTGGGGAGGGAGCAGGAAGCCGGTAGCTGGGCCAGACGCTCCCCTTTGATTTCTCAAGGTAGTGAAGGGGGAAGGGGAGCTTTGCAAGTGACAGTGCTCCATGGGGTGTCCCCTAGAACATCTTCCCACAGCTTCTGCTTTTACTCTCTCTCTCTCTCTCTCTCTCTCTCTCTCTCTGTGTGTGTGTGTGTGTGTGTGTGTGTGTGTGTGTGTGTGTGTGTAGCCGGTCTAGGACACTTGAGGGTGGGCATGCTGGGATCTACCAGACATCCCCCTTGCCTTCACCCCTGTCACCTGTCACTTCTTATCCTGCTGCCCTTTAAGGAGAGTTGAGAGTTTATTTGCTGCCCCAGTGAATTTTTTTTTTTTCTTTTACTAGGGAAGGTAGGGTTTGGGCAATGGGGAGGATTTTTGTCGATTGCTCAGACTGGAGACCTAACAGTGGGGTAGTGCTTAGGAGAGTCCAGCTGCTAGACCACAAAAGCTCCATTTAAAACGCACAGTTGGGGCTGGGCCTGGTAGCTCACACCTGTAATCCTAGCACTCTGGGAGGCCAAGGCGGTGGATCCCTTGAGGCCAGGACTTAGAGACCAGCCTGGCCAACATGGCAAAACCCCATCTCTACTAAAAACACAAAAATTAGCCAGGTGTGGTCGTGTGCTCCTGTAATCCCAGCTACTCGTAAGGCTGAGGCATGAGAATCACTTGAACTTAAGAGGTGGAAGTTGCAGCGAGCTGAGATCGCGCCACTGCACTCCAGCCTTGGTGACAGAGTAATACTCCGTCTCAAATAAGTAAATAAAAATAAAAATAAAATGCACAGTTGGACTCTCTCTTTAAGGTTGTGGAAGAACCAGAAATGAAGTGACCTCCAGGAAGTAAAATTGCTACTACTCTTTTCCACATATCCTTTGATCACTGTTTTTTTTTGAGATGGAGTTTTGCTCTGTCACCCAGGCTGGAGTACAATGGCACAATCTCAGCTCACTGGAACCTCCTTCTCCCAGGTTCAAGTCATTCTCCTACCTCAACCTCCTGCATAGCTGGGATTATAGGTGCCTGCCACCACATCTGGCTAATTTTTGTATTTTTAGTAGAGATGGGGTTTCACCATGTTGGTCAGGCTGGTCTCGAACTCCTGACCTCAGTTGATTCCACCTGCTTTGGCCTCCCAAAATGCTGGGATTACAGGCATGAGCCACCACGCCTGGCCTCATCACTTTTAAATTGTGTTCCATTTGCAAGTATTACCTACTCAAATGGAAAGAATTATACATGGTTACCTGGGAAAGAAGAGAAAAAGAGAGTCCTTTTTCACATTAGTGCTAAGCACTTTGTACAGTTAGTCATTAACTGGACAAGAATTATGGAATCCCTATAGGATGATGTCAGGCACTGTGCTGGATTCTGGAGACTCAGGGTCCACAAAACAGCATCCCTTGCCTCACAGTGATCCCAGTCCAGAGAGCAATTCAGGCAGACAGCTAGGCAATGACCATGCAGTGTCAGAAGTGCGATAATGAGAAGTGCAGACACCAGGGAATTGCAAAGGGAATTGCTCCTCTGTCCAGACCTGGGGAGACAAAACCTTTCTGGACCCAGTGATGTCCAAGCTGAGACCTGGAGGGTGTGCAGGAGTTAGTCAGAAGGGAAGAGAGTTCCAGACAGAGGGAATAGCACAACACATGCAGAGACTGCTGGAGCCATATCAACTTGACTGCTTCCTTGGAACTGCAAGCAGTCAAGTTTGGAGAGGGTGTGTGAAAAATGAAGCCACAGAGGTAAGTTTGGATCATGGAATATTTTATAAGCTAGTGTAAGGTCGGTTAGTGGTCACCTTGAACAGGTATGGAGCCCTGGGGGACAGGGATTAATAATCAACCTGTATTGGAATGCTCTGTTGTGCCAAGCACTGTAATCTTTTTATGCATTAGCTCATTTAATACTCCCAAAAAGTAGGGCTGGGTGCAGTGGCTCATGCTTGTAATCCCAGCACTTTGGGAGGCTGAGGTGGGTGGATCACCTGAGGTTGAGAGTTCAAGACCAGCCTGACCAACATGGAGAAACCTCATCTCCACAAAAAGACAAAATTAGCCTGGCATGGTGGCACATGCCTGTAATCTCAGCTACTCGGGAGGCTGAGGCAGGAGAATTGCTTGAACCTGGGAGGTGGAGGTTGCAGTGAGATGAGATCGTGCCATTGCACTTCAGCCTGGGCAACAAGAGCAAAACTCCATCTCAAAAAGGAAAAAAAAAACTCCCAAAAAGTGCCTGAGATTTTTTTTACTATAAATTTTTTCTATTTAATGTTCTGTAAGTGAGAAAACTGAGGCTCAAAGGGGTTTAATTAAGCCAAAAATCTTACATGGTCACAAATGGAATAATATAGATGTCTAGGGACATAGCTAGCCTAGGGAGAGCAGGGATCTCACCCAGACATACACTGTCTGCCATGTGACCTCCCCATTCAGATAGAGCAGTGGCTGTTGTCAATGAAGGTGGTGATTTTGCCCTCAGGAGACATTTGAAAGAGTCTGGAAACATTTTTGGTTGTCACAACTGGGAAGATGCTACTGGCATCTTGTAGGTAACTAACATCCTACAACGTACGATGCTCAAAATATCCACAGTGTCATAGCTGAGAAATCCTAGGGAATAAGTTGTAGAGGGCAAGCACAAGAGAGGTAGTCAAGGGGTGAGTGCGAGAATTTTGGACCGGACTTTTTTCTTTTTTTTGAGATGGGGTCTTTAATGCAATAAAGCTAAGCTGGAGGGACCCAGTATTATACTCAAATGGGCCGAAGGCTTTGGAGAAGCAAATAAAGCCTAAATGTGCACAATGGTAACCTGAGGAAGTTGACATGCACCTGGCCACTTCATGCAGCTGGCCTGGGAAGCAGGAGTTGGGGTCTTGCCTGTTTGCTGCCCAGGCTGGAGTGCAGTGGTGTAATCATAGCTCACTGCAGCCTCAACCTCCTGGGCTCAAGCGATCCTCCCATGTCAGCCTCTTGAGTAGCTAGGACCACAGGTGTGCACCACCATGCCTGATTAATTTTTATATTTTTGATAGAAACAGGGTCTCACTATGTTGCCCAGGCTGGTCTCAAACTCCTAGGCTCAAGTGATCTACTCCCCTGGGCCTCCCAAAATGCTGGGATTATAGGTGTGAGCTACCACCCTGGCCAGGAAGAGACATTTTTTAAAGGCCTGGTAAATACTATACTTAACAGCAGCAAGACACAGGAGTCAGCTCCAGCAAAGCCTGACGTGGACACAGCACATCCTTTTCTGACGTGTTCCTGCTGCTTCCAAGCACCAGCCTTAAGAACTTAGAGGAAACTGCTAATGAATTACCCTAGAGTTACCCAGAGCTAATTCTGAAGGGTTTCCTGCCACCTCTCAGGTCCAAGGACTGTTAAGAGGTACCAGCCAAGATGGCCAACTCCTCACCAGCATATTCTGACAGGCCAGGGCACCCAGCTCTGATCATGCTGAGACATGGGACCCAAGCCCAACATGTTTGGTCAATGCATAATTTCAAATAATTGTAACATCAGCAGCTGAGAAACCGAAGATCCAAAGAATAGATTCAAATGCTCGTTACCTGAATCTGCTCTTCTCACAATTCCCTCAATATCGTGCCTGAATATAATGCCTTTGCCTGCGTCAAGAGAGGACATTAAGTGGGTCCCAGCTGCCTGTCCACGGATTTAACACACCAACCAGGAGCTCTTGCTTGTCTTTCTACCTGAAAACTACAGAATGGGTGCAGATCTTTCCAGGAAGCTTGTAAAAGCTCACAGGATGAGGCGAAAGTTGGCTTAGTCTCAGAGATTCATTGCTGTTGGGGTAGTAGATTCCTGAGTGCTTTAAGTCCTGAAGATCTTCCAGTTTCTGATCTTTGGCTCAACTTTTAACTGATTCCCTCCTGATTTTTGTTTGACTTTCTGATTTGCTTCTCTGGTTTGACATATGTGTCTGTCTTAATTAGGTTTTCCAGCAGGTCATGACCTTGTCTCAGGCCCATGTAAACCATCAAAGTTTTGCCTCAGTCATCCCTATATCAGCTTTTAATCTTGCCCAGTCTTAGGGCCTGGGATCTAAGAGCACTCTGGAAGATCTGCTCTTTCCCTACATCAGATAACTCACTGTTAGAGAGTTAAATTCTTTGAAACATTCCATGTTTCCCAAGGGTCCACATGGGAATTCTGTGATATATTAATAGGTAGTAAGTGGAACGAAAGGGTTTGTAGCCAAATAAATTTGGACAATGCTATGTGAGGTTAGTTTCTTGTCTACAACAAGGCTTAATATGCTTTGAACAGATTAAAAGTCCATACATCTTACAATCCAGTACTCAAAACCGTTGGAACCAGATGTATTTGGATTTCAGAATATTTCAGGTTTAAATAAGGTAAATGATGACTATGTTATTTATTCCACTGCATCCAGCAGAGCCAGAAGGCCCTGTAATCAAACATATACTTCTGCAGAAAAACATATGGATCTTCACATTAAGCAGGCTAAGTAAAAAATCTGAAAAGCCGCAACATCAATTTAGGTCAGATTTTACCCTTAAGTTGTTGTTGTTTTTTTTTTTGAGATGGAGTGCTGCTCTGTCGCCCAGGCTGGAGTGCAGTAGTGTGATGTTGGCTTACTGCAACATTCGCCTCCTGGGTTCAAGCGATTCTCCTGCCTCAGCCTCCTGAGTAACTGGGATTACAGGTGCCTGCCACCATGCCTGGCTAATTTTTGTATTTTTAGTAGACACAGAGTTTCACCATGTTGGCTAGGCTGGTCTCAAACCTCTGGCCTCAAGTGATCCATCGGCCTCGGCCTTCCAAAGTGCTGGGATTCTAGGCGTGAACCACCGCACCCAGCCTGTTATTTTTAAAAACTTAGTTTGTAGCACTTTTTGGACTTCAACCTGGTGGATACATGATGGGTCTATGTAGATGGTGTTTCCAACATAGATGACCTCAGAACTCCCTCTTCCAGGAGCTTCTAACAGGACAGGTATTTCATGGACTTCCAGGATACCCTGAGCTGTTAGTCTATAACACAGGAGAGTGAACACAGTTGGTCATTCTGACTTTAGCCTTATCATCTCCCACACTGACTAGATGAGGGGAGGATTCTGAAAACCAAACAAGGAGGACAAGCTGGAGAGCCTGTGCATACATGCAGATGTGGCTGGACAGTCATGGTTCAGGCATCAGCTCATGGTGAGAAAGGGACACCAAGAAGAGCGGCATGGTGGACATCCGGGTTATGGTGGTTTTATTCTGTGAGCACTTCTGCATTTTTCTCATTTTCTTTAGAAATGATGAGCTTTTTCTCCCTTATTGCTGTTTCAATGGTAAGGAGTTACTGCTCTTAGTGTTGCTGTGTGGGGAGGCAGGCCCAGGGTGACGCAGAGCCCGAGGGCAGGGAAGGTTCCTGGGAAGATGGTTTCCTGTGTTTCTGGCCTCATGCCTCAGCCAGAGCTGAGGTGGGGTGGGGTGCACGCCTAAGGCCAGGGTCCCCTGGGGAGGGAGGAGAATGTAGAATTTCTGGTGGATTTCCAGGAAGACTTCCTGCTCTGACAAAAACAACACAAACACAGGAAAAGGCTCTGGGGCTTAAGGAAAGGGGATAACCGACCAAGGTAGAGACTTTTGGGGTGGAAGCTGATACAGAGAGCAGCCCAGGAACAGAGAAGCTTCATCCTCACTGTCCATCCGTCTTCCCCAGGCCAGCTGAGAGCCTTTCTCCACTGCAGTGGCAGGTTGGGAACTGGAGGAAAAGGCCCAGTAACTTTGGACTCCCCACCTTCTTCTCCACTCTTCATTGAGTATAACATTTCTTGGTGACCTAGGCCATGAGGGTGGGGTTGGAGAGTAGGCAGTGGACCAGGACTGCCATTTGGCTAAGGCCCCAGATTATGGAGGGCCTCAGATACAGACCTTAAATGTCTGGGGTCATGCACCTGTCACAGAGCTACACTCAGCCTCGCTCCGCGGGATCAGCAGAAGACAAGCATCCTAAACTTGCTCCCATTACTAGCACTATGGTGTGCTATAAATTCATATTATCTTCATATGGCTTATGAATTGCCCTGTTATGTTGCATTATATACACATATGTGTGCATAGGACTGTGTGTGTGTGTGTTTGTTGTAAACCAAAGATAAAAATCTAAGGCTCCCCTCACCATCTGAATAGACTCCCTCTTCTCTGCCAGGGCACTCCAAAGTCAACCCGAACAACTGGTTCAGGCCATGAGGGAAAGCGGAGATCACACCAGCCTCATAATGCCTTCCTGCCTTTTGGAATTCAGGAAAAGTTGACCAGCATTAACATCAACATAGACCTTAAGTCTGATAAAAAAAACTTTTACAGTCAAGCCTGCTACCTGGAGGCTTCATCTGCATGATAAAACTTTGGTCTCCATAACTCTTATCATAACCTAGATATTGCTTTCTATTGATAATTCTTTTAACCATTGACAGTGAGAATTTATTTGTTGTTGAGACAGAGTCTTGAATGCAGGCTTCAGTGCAAGATGAAATTTCGGCTCACTGCAACCTCTGCCTTCCAGCTTCAAGTGATTCTCCTGCCTCAGCCTCCTGAGTAGCTGAGATTACAGGTGCCTGCCACTCCACCCAGCTAATTTTTGTATTTTTTATTAGAGAAGGGTTTCACCATGTTGGCCAGGCTGGTCTCAAACTCCTGACCTCAGGTGATCTGCCCCCCTCAGCCTCCCAAAGTGCTGGGATTACAGGCATCAGGCACTGTGCCCGGCCCAGAAAATTTTTTAATCTACCTATAACCTTGAAGCCCTCTATACCTCCATTCCCCATTTTGAGTTGTCCCACCTTTCTGGATGTAACCAATGTATATCTTAAATGTGTTGATCAATGTCTCATGTCTCCCTAAAACGTATAAAACCAAACTGTGCCCCATGCTGCAACCAACTTGGGCACATGTTCTCAGGGTCTCCTGAGGGCTATGTCACAAGCTATTGTCACCCATATTTGGCTCAGAATAAATATCTTCAAATATTTTACACAGTTTGACACTTTTTGTCGTGTGTGTATGTGTGTGTGTGTGTGTGTGTGTGTGTGTGTGTGTGTGTGTGTGTGTTTCGGAGGTGGGGAGTTATAGCTTTGGGTATTTTTTTTTTGAGATAGGGTCTGGCTTTGTCACCCAGGATGGAGTGCAGTGGAGCATCACCACTCACTGCAGCCTGGACCTGCTGGGTTCAAGTGATCCTCAGCCTTCCAAGTAGCTGAGACTACAGGCATGGACCACCATGCCCGGCTAATTTTTGTATTTTTTGTGGAGATGGTGTCTCATTTTGTTGCCCAGGTTGGTCACGAACTCCCGAGCTCAAGTGATCCTCCTGCTTCAGCCTCCCTAACTGCTGGGATTACAGGCGTGAGCCACCATGCCTGGCTTTCTTTTACTCACTTATTTTTTATTTGGGGGTGGGGGTCACAGCTTTGACTTGCTGAGTGTAAACATTTGAGATATACCACACTTTCAGTAACTTTGTTTTGGCATTAAAATTCTATATCCCTATTTATATCTATATATCTGGAGCTTTAAAAGGGAAGTAGTAAACATTTTAAAAAATAAAACGGGGCCAGGCACAGTAGCTCACACCTATAATCCCAACATTGTGGGAGGCCAAGGCGGGCAGATTACCTGAGGTCAGGAGTTTGAGACCAGCCTGGCCAACGCAGTTAAACCTTGTCTCTACTAAAAATACAAAAAAATTAGCCGGGCATGGTGGCGCGTGCCTGTAATCCCAACTACTCGGGAGGCTGAGGCAGGAGACTCACTTGAACCCAGGAGCCGAGATCGAGCCACTGCACCTTGGGTGACAGAGATTCTGTCTCTAAATAATAAATAAATAAAATAATAAAACGGGGACCAGGTGCGATGAGTCATGCCTGTAATCCCAGCACCTTGGGAGGCCAAGGCGGGAAGAGCGCTTGAGCCCAGGAGTTCGAGACCAGCCTGGGCAAAAAAGTGAGACTTCATCTCTACAAAAATTACAAAATAAAAATAAATTAAAAATAAAACGGAAAAGAGAGTCTGGCTCAGTCTTCACCTTTGAGAAGAGGAAGGAGAGCTCCAAGTCGGAGCCTGAGAGCGCTTGTCCCCGCTGGGCACTTAGAACGAGCATCAAAGCCCAGGCGCGGCCCGTGGGAGCCTTGCTTCTGCACCCCAGCGGCTCTGGCTTCATTTGCATCGCTCTGGCGGCCCCTGCTGGGCTGACGGTGAAAAGCGACCCGAGATGGGGCGGTGCCCTGAGCTCAAGCTGGGGAAGAAGGGACTGTGTGGGGTGTCCTGGTGGGCAGCACGAGGATGTTGGGGTCGAGGAGACCTAAAGAAGACAAGCTCTATTTACCGCATGATTGTTTATGCCACGCTGGGGGCTAAGGGATTGTTCCGAAAGTGCTGCTGAGGAAGAGGGCAAGCCCAGGTATGAGGTCAAGAGGGCTGAGCCCAGGGAGGGAAATGTCAGATTGTTGGGTGGGAATTCATGACCCCATTTCTTCTCTTCTGCTTCCCATCTCCATGTGGTGACCATAAAGGGCCTGGCCTCTCTGAGCAGGGCAGCCATCCTCCTCCGTGCAGCTGGTTGGGTCATGAACTCTCAGATTCAGAAAGAGGGAGCAGGATTTCTTGCTGAGACCTCCTGGCCAAAGTCAAGTTCTCTGACTCGCATTTACTGAAAAACCTTGTTCTGAGGGAATGCAGGAGCCTCAGTCAACCATTTAATAAAAATGCTTCCTCACTGTCCTCGTGGTCTTTATCTCTGTTGGGTGGAAGGTAGGATTCAGGGCCCCAAATCTTTCCCTGAGCATACTGGTGACCTAGTGGGTCCTAGTAAGTATTTGAGATAAAAATAGCTTATGGGAGCCCATGACTTAGTGCAGCTGCCATGGCTAGTGCCTTGACCAAAGCTGGTATCAGGTTATTGGGAAAACAGAGCCTTTTGGGTCTGGCAAAGGCTAACTTCAAATAGACAGAGGTTTTAGTCACTGTGAGTCAAGGAGTTTATGTCACCACAGCTTGCTGGCGCCCCTTCACCCATTCTCATCCAATATTGCAAATGGAAACTTTAAACGGGAAAAAGCAGCTTCTTTATGTATGACCACTTTTTTTTTTTTTTTTTTTTTTTTTTTTTAAGATGGGATTTCACCATGTTTGTAAGGCTGGTATTGAAATCCCCACCTCAGGTGATCTGCCCGCCTTGGCCTCCAAAGTGCTTGGATTACAGGCGTGAGCCATCGCGCCCGGCCACTTTTTTTTTTTAATTCTTTTTTGAAACAGGGTCTTCCTGTGTCACCCAGTCTAGAGTGCAGTGTTGCCATCTCGGTTCACTGCAACGTCCGCCTCCTCGGCTCAGGTGATCCTCCCACCTCAGCCTCCCAAATAGCTGGGATTACAGGTGTATGTCACCACGCCTGGCTAATAGTTGGTATTTTTACCAGAGATGGGGTTTTGCCATGTTGCCCAAGCCTGGTCTTGAACTCCTGGGCTCAAGTGATCTGCCCACCTCAGCTTCCCAAAGTGCTGGGATTTTAGGCATGAGCTACCACACCCATCCATGGCCATTTCTTCATATATGGTTCTTCATATTTATGTGTGAAGTTTTGAGTCCTTAGGTCACTAGTGGCAGTAGCCTCCCTAGATTCTGTCATCTTTCTCTTGTTTTGTATGTGACCTAGAGCCTATTAATAGGGAACCATGGCCAAGCTAAGCCCTTAGGCTCATGAGGTAGATTCAGAGGTTCCTGAGTCCCACCCACCTCCACTCTCAGGCCCAGCATTGCCCTGGCAAGTTGACTGCATAGACCCTTGCCATGGCTGTGGATTCAGCCACCAGAGGGTTGTCATTTTATCGGTGGACCATAAAGAGGAATATCCGATTTGTAGTAATTGAAAAAGCCCATTTCCAGAGCAGTCTATGTCTGGCAATCAGGTTTGCTTCCACTCAGGGAGAAACTAGATTGTTTTGAAAAATGAATTTTAGTCTTACAAATTGAAGAGTAGTAGAAAATGAAAGGTAACTGAAGGACATATATTTTAATATTTTATTGTAAAACAGGGCATAGAAAAGAAAACCACGCAAATCAAATGTATAGCTTAATTTACTATTATAAGGTAAAACCACCCAGATTAAGAAATAAAGCCAGGCATGGTGGCTTATGCCTGTAATCCCAGCACTTTGGGAGGCTGAGGCAGGTAGATCGCTTGAGTCCAGGAGTTTGAGACCAGCCTGGGCAACATGGTGAAACCCCATCTCCACTAAAAATACAAAAACCTAGCCAGTTGTGGTAGTGTGCACCTGTAGTCCCAGCTACTCAGGAGGCTGAGGTAGGAGAATCACCTGAGCTCAGGAGGTCGAGGCTGCAGTGAGCCGAGATTGTGCTACTTCACTCCAGCCTGGGCAACCAGAGTGAGACCCTGTCTCAAAAAAGAAAAAAACAAAAAATAATTTTTTTCCAGCCTCCCCAGAAAACCTTCAGTGTGCTCTGTTCAAATCACAAACCTTTCTCCTCCCACAAACTGTCACTATCCTGAGTAATACAGCAATCAAGATGGATATTTTGGAGGACAGCCTAGACATAGAAACCCAAGCTAACTACTTTTATTTTATTTTATTTTTTAGACTGAGTCTCATTCTGTCACGTAGGCTGGAGTGTAGTGGCGCCATCTCAGCTCACTGCAACCTCTGCCTCTTGGATTCAAGGGATTCTCCTGCCTCAGCCTGGCGAGTAGCTGGGATTACAGGTGCACACCACCACAACTGCCACCATGCCCGGCTAGTTTTTGTACTTTTAGTAGAGACAGGGTTTCACCATGTTGGCCAGGCTGGTCTCGAATTCCTGACCTCAGGTGATCCACCCACCTAAGCCTCCCAAAGTGCTGGGATTATAGGTGTGAGCCACCGCACCTGGCCCCAAACTTACTACTTTTAATAAATGGATTAGAAAAATGGGGAATAGTTTAATTGTTCTTGGATTAGGGAGGATGACTAGGACTCAAGAGATTTAGCAGGAGAGGCTGGATCTCAGCAAATGAATTATATTAATTCCCTGACAGTGAGCTCCAACTCCCTCCAAGCAGACTTCCTCCATAGAGAAGAGATTCGCAATGTCTAAAGCTATACAAGATTACTATCTGGAATGCTCAAGAAACTGCTGTGGATCAACAAGAAAAAGGCCAGAAATCCAATGGAAAAGTGAGCAAAGAATAAAGTCAGAAATCACAGAAGGGAAATTAGAATGGCTGGCAAGTGTGTGAAGATATGCCCAACCTTGGCCGGGCATATTGGCTCACACCTGTAATCCCAGCATTTTGGGAGGCTAAGGCAGGATTGCTTGAGCCCAGGAGCTCCACACCAGCCTGAACAACATTGCGAGACCCCATGTCTACAAAAAAAAAAAAAAAAAAAGGCCAGGCCTGGTGCACATGCACCTGAAGTCTCAGCTACTCAGAAGGCTGAGGCGGGAGCTAGCTTAAGCCCGGGAGTTGAAGGCTGCACTCCAGCCTGGGCGACAGAGTGAGACCCTGTCTCAAAAAAAGAAAGCTCAATCTTAGAAGTACCCTGAGCAATGCAAATTAAAACATGATATCACGAGACGTTCTTCGCAAGAGTCGCCGCGGTTTCCGGCTTCAACAGTGCTTGGACGCAACCCAGCGCTCTTCCCCCCGACCCCGGCCGGCGGCCCACAGCCAGCGCTCGGTCACCTCCACACCGTGCCCTCGGACCGCCCAAAGGCCCCCGCCGCCTCACCAGAGCTGCGCAGCCACCGCCACCGCCGCCGCCGCCGCGCCGCGTCTGCTTAGCCGCCGCCATAACGCGTCTCCTTCGCAGGTGCGCCAGAACTACCATCAGGACTCAGAGGCCGCCATCAACCGCCAGATCAACCTGGAGCTCTAGGCCTCCTATGTTTACCTGTCCGTGTCTTACTACTTTGACCGCGATTATGTGGCTTTGAAGAACTTTTGCCAAGTACTTTCTTCACCAATCTCATGAGGAGAGGGAACATGCCGAGAAACTGATGAAGCTGCAGAACCAACGAGGTGGCCGCGTCTTCCTTCGGGATATCAAGAAACCAGACCATGATGACTGGGAGAGCGGGCTGAAGGCGATGGAGTGTGCATTACATTTGGAAAAAAATGTGAATCAGTCATTACTTGAACTGCACAAACTGGCCACTGACAAAAATGACCCCCATTTGTGTGACTTCATTGAGACACATTACCTGAATGAGCAGGTGAAATCCATCAAATAATTGAGTGACCATGTGATCAACTTGTGCAAGATGGGAGCACCCCAATCTGGCTTGGCAGAATATCTCTTTGACAAGCACACCCTGGGAGACAGCGATTGTAAGGTTTATTGTCGAATTTAAAGTGAGGAAACAGGCCAGTATAAGAAAAATTAGGTTCCAATTTATTGGGCTCCCAGGCGACGTTCTATGGTCTGGGGAAGGGGGGGGGCCAGAGAAGTTGCGCTTGACTTCCGGGGGGGGGAGGTTTATAGCGAGTGAGGGTGTCTTGATTGGTTGTGAGGGAACAGGACGTGCTCGGGGCGAGCTACTATTGGTAGGTAGGCGGGACTGCCGGTGAGTGGGCCCTCCAGGGTGAGTGGGGCCAGCTGCTATTGGGCAGGGTTTAGTGAGGTTTCTTTTAAATTTTGGCGGGGTTTTCTAACGGCGGGCTAGGTGCGGAGTGCAGAGTCTGGTGTTGAGTGCAGATTTGAGTGCAGAGTGCAGAAGTGGGTGTGGGCTAGGTGCCGAGTGCAGAGGTGGGCGTGTCGAGAGCAGGGGCCGTCGTGTTCAGCTTCCCATCAAGGTAACCGGCCTTACAGTGATAATGAAAGCTAAGCCTTAGGCTAATTTCCCGATAGCAACGGGGTGACTTCCTTGGTCACCAAGGCAGTGCATGCGTATTTACCTTTTCTATAAGTTTTACCAAAACATCCACTTAAGTTCTTTGTACCATTCTTTCAAATAAAGAAATTTGGTACCCCCCCCAAAAAAAAACATGCTATCACTTGGTGTCACCTCAATTAACAAAAGTTAGGCAAGTCGGATAATGCCTGCCAGGTGTTGGAAAGGATGTGGAGAAAAGGGAACAATTGTTGGTGGAATTATAAACTTGTAGAGCTATTCTGGAAGCCACCTGACTCTATTTTATGAATTTGAATATGCATCTAGCCAATGAGCCAGCAATCTCATGTTCCCAGAGGAACATAAACAAGCACATTCATCAGAGGATTGTACATGAAGGCAACCTAGGGGTTCATCGCTAGACAAATGGGGAAGCAAAATGTGTAAATGCATACTTTGACGTACTGTGCAGCATTCAGCCACAGTGAACTAAAGGTACTTAGAACCCCACAACAATCTTAAAAACAGTTGTTGCGTAAAGAAGAAATACAGTAAGATCTAAGGTATAACACCATTTATGTAGGCTAAAGTTACACCTACCCATAGGAGCACTGTATATCTTTTAGGAATGCTTGTATATCCAAGGACAGGCATTAAACTCATTATAGTGAGTCTCTTATGGGATAGGAAGAAAGATGAATAAGTAGGGCATGACTAGGGGGAAAAAATAAAAGAGATCTCCTTACCAGAGATGAAAAATGGTATACTTGAACTAAAGAGATTTCTTCAACTCTCTGTACTGGAGGGAAGGAAAATTGCCCTTAAAAGTTTCACATAGATGGTAAATATAAGGGTAGCAGGAGAGTCCCCTTAATGACTGAAATAGTTGGTGCTTATATAAAACTTGGGTAGCCATTTCAAAGCGAGGACTACAAAGATGCTTTAGGCATCTTCGGGGAATTTCAAGGTGGCACAGGAAATCATGTGGATGAGATAACAGGTGAAGTCTTAGGCTCCCAGAGGACAAGTTGGGGCATTGTGGGGCTGGAATTACAGTGGCAAGTACAGGACAGACTCACACTGAAAGGAAGCAGAAGGCAGTGGATCCTGTCCAGTCCTAGGGAAAGGGTCCCATGATGGTTAAACCTCTTGGCTAGAATGACCCTACCTGGAGAGGGGACCGGGAGCAGGGTTTGTTTGATCAAAGGAGTCTTTGGGGAGACTTCACATTGAGGGGACCCAAAGGCAGTATATGGAGAAACATGCAAGGAGAGCAAACATTTGGCCCAAAGGCAAGGAGACAGAAAGATGCAGGAAGGCACTCTGATGCATGTGGTGGGGAAAGAAAAGGAACAATTAAGAAACAGTTGAAATTTGTAAAAACGTATGTATCTAGGCTGGGTGCGGTGGCTCATGCCTGTAATCCCAGCACTTTGGGAGGCCAAGGTGGGTGGATCACCTGAGGTCAGGAGTTCCAGACCAGAGTGACCAACATGGTGAAACCCCTTCTCTACTAAGTACAAAAATCAGCCAGGCATGGTGGCGTACGCTTGTAATCCCAGCTACTTAGGAGGCTGAGGCAGGAGAATCGCTTGATCGTGGGAGGTGGAAGTTGCATTGAGCCGAGATTGCGCTATTGAACTCCAGCCTGGGCAACAAGAGCAAAATTCCGTTTCAAAAAAAAAAAAAAAATTAGCTGAGTGTGGTGGTGCACGACTGTAGTCCCAGCTACTCAGGAGGCTGAGGCACAAGAATTGCTTGAACCTGGTGGTGAAGTTTGCAGTGAGTCAAGATTGCGCCACTGCACTCCAGCCTGGGCGACACAGTGAGACTCTGTCTCAAAAAAAAAGTATGTATCACTAGTAACAAAGCCAACCCATGTATCACCAGTTCTCTCCAAGGTCTATGCTAAATTATAGCAAGAGCCAGGGCAACCCCAAACCTAGTCCTGATGGCTGAGCATGCTGTAAGGCAAGAGCAGGCAGCTTGGCTTGAGCAGACATTGGGTGGGAGGTGAGGGTGGGGGCTGTCTGAGGCGGGAGGCAGCACAGTGCAGCAAATGTTTCTTGGGAGGAAGAAGCCTGATCCATCACCATCTGCTTGACTTTGTACCATTCCTTTTGATTTGGCTTTACCTTCATCCATCTTGATCCTTTCCTGGCCAAATATCCTCTTGGGCCCAAATGAACATTGTACCAGTCTTCTGGAAAGCAAAGATGCTTCCTGCTATGTAATTGCTAACATTCACATTAGATGATGTGCGGTAGCTTGATCTTCCTTAGCCTACTGCCACTGAGGCAGTAGGTTTTAGGTGGTGTTGTAGTGCCTTTGATTAATTTAAGTATTTAATTTTCATCTTCCTTCTTTGAATCTATTTGGCCTCTCAAATGAACTGAGATTCCTGTTAAAAAAAAAAAAGATTGATGTTATTGTCTCTTGTAGAGGAAACTAATAAAGTGTTTGTGTATCTGTATGAAAATTAAAAAAAAGTATGTGTCTAAACACAATGTGTGGTATCCTGGAACAGAAACAGGACATAGGCTGGGTGCAGTGGCTCACACCTGTAATCACAACACTTTGGGAGGCCAAGGCAGGTGGATTACTTGAGGTCAGGAGTTTGAGACCAGCCTAGCCAACATGTCGAAACCTCGTCTCTACTAAAAATACAAAAAATTAGCTGGGCATGGTGGTGGGTGCCTGTAATCCCAGCTACCTGGGAGGCTGAGACAGGAGAATTGCTTGAACCTGGGAGGCAGAGGTTGCAGTGAGCCGAGATTATGCCAGTGCCCTCCAGCCTGGGCGATAGAGCAAGACTCTGTCTCGAAAAAAATATATATATACAGAACTTATGTGGAAAACTGAGAGTCTGAATAATGCCTGTAGTTTAGTTAATAATACTGTACACTATTAATTTCTTAGTTTTGACAAATGTACTATAGTATGTCATATGTTAATATTAAGGCAAGCTGAGTGAAAAGTATACAGTAACTCTCTTTATCTCTGCAACTCTTCTGTAAACTTAAAATTATTCCAAAAGAAAAAGAAAAAAAAGTAAAACCTCCAGCTGAAAGGTGTATAAAATAAATGAAAATAGGCAAATATATCAATCAGGCATCTTTTTTTTTCTTTTTTTTGAGACAGACTCTCACTCTTTCGCCAGGCTAGAGTGCAGTGGTGCCATCTCGGCTCACTGCAACCTCTGCCTCCTGGGTTCAAGCAATTCTCCTGCCTCAGCCTCCCAAATAGCTGGAACTACAGGTGTGCGCCACAACACCCAGCTAATTTTTGTAGTTTTTTTAGTAGAGATGAGGTTTTGCCATGTTGGCCAGGATGGTGTCGATCTCTTGACCTCATGATCCGCCTTCTTCTGCTTCCTAAAGTGCTGGGATTACAGGCGTGAGCTACCGCGCCTGGCCTCAATCAGGCATCTTGTATATTAACATAAGATGTGTGTGTACATATGTGTCTATATATGTGTGAATTTTAAAGCTTGAAATAATTTATACTAAAGTACTGTTATCTCTAGATCATGTTATTACTAGGATGTAGAACTATAAATGATTCTCTTCTTTGTGCTTTTCTGTATTGCTTGAATATTCACTATAAAAATATGTAATTTTTTTTAATTATAAGAAAAAACTGTCCCAGCACAGTGGCTCACACCTGTAATCCCAGCACTTTGGGAGGCCGAGGTAGGCAGATAACTTGGGGTTTGAGACCAGCCTGACCAACATGGTGAAACCCCTTCTCTACTAAAAATACAAAAATTAGTTGGGTGTGGTGGTGGGTGCCTGTAGTCTCAGAAGAGACCTCCCTGGATGTCTTGCAAAGAGTCTGACACTCACTGGGTCCTAGGCTCACTCTCTCCCAAGGTCAGGTTTGAGAAAATCTCTTGGGGACAAGGAACTTTCTTCTTCGTCAAGATCCACAAATCAATGAAAAAGCATTGGCCTGTGGGTGTTTAGGGGTAAGTGTGTATGCTCTTATTGTTGGTCAGAGAGCTATGAATATGTTTACATGTCTGCCTGTTACTGTGCATGTATTCAGATGTACAGTGGGAACTTTATGTGTGGTCCAACAGTATTTGTATTTATTCTTCCTTTCTTTTTGGTCTTTAGTAGTTCTCTCTCTCTCTCTTTTTTTTTTTTTTTTTTTAATTTTTATTTTTTGAGACAGTCTCGCTCTGTCATCCAGGCTGCTGGAGTGCACAATCTCAGCTCACTGCAACCTCTGCCTCCCAGGTTCAAGTGATTCTTGTGCCTTCGCCTCTGGAATAGCTAGGATTACAGGCATGAGCCACTGTGCCCATTTTTTTTTTTTTTTAAAGACAAGGTCTCACTCTGTCATCCAGGCTGAAGTACAATAGCATAATCATGGCTATTTGCAGCCTCCACCTCCTGGACTCAGGTGATCCTTCCATTTTAGCCTTCTGGGTAGTTGAGACTACAGGTGCACACCACCATGCCCAGCTGATTTTTTGTATTTTTTGTGGAGACAGGGTTTCACCATGTTGCCAAGGCTGGTCTTGAATTCCTGGGCTCATGTGATCCATTCCACCTGCCTCAGCCTCCTAAAGTGCTGGGATTACTGGTGTGAGCCCCCGCACCCAGCCTAGTATTTATTTATTTATTTCTTCTTTTGAGATGGACTCTCGCTCTGTCATACAGGGGTACAGTGGCGCCATCTTGGCTCACTTCAACCATCGCCTCCCGGGTTCAAGCAATTCTCCTGCCTCAGCCTCCCAAGTAGCAGGGACTCCAGGCATGTGCCAACACACCTGGCTACTTTTTGTATTTTTAGTAGAGACAGGGTTTTGCCTTGTTGGTCAGGGTGGTCTCGAACTCCTGACCTCAGGTAATCCACCCGCCTCAGCCTCCCAAAATTCTGGGATTGCAGGCGTGAGCCACAGCGCACCGCCCCAGCCTAGTATTTCTTCATTACAAAAGTAATGGGCCAGATGTGGTGGCTCACGCCTATAATCCCAGCACTTTGGGAGATGGAGGCAGGTGGATCATTTGAGGTCAGGAGTTCGACACCAGCCTGACCAACATAGAGAAATCCTTTCTCTACTAAATACCAAAAAAATTAGCCAGATGTGGTATTACATGCTTGTAATCCCAGCTACACGGAAGGCTGAGGCAGGAGAATTGCTTGAACATGGGAGGCAGAGGTTGCAGTGAACCGAAATTGTGCCATTGCACTCCAGCCTGGGCAACAGAGCAAAACTCTGTGTCAAAAAAAAAAAAAAAAAAAAAAAAAAAAAAAAAAAAAAAATTAATGAATTTGCATTGTAAAAAAAAAAAAAAAAAAAAAAAAATTTAAAAAAAAACAATAAAAACCCCAAAAAAAGGATATTAAATTTTTTTAAAAA
>CAUYLG010072834.1:0-50351 GCA_963573385.1 Cacajao melanocephalus | reverse complement strand
TTAGGAAAATTTTCCTGAATAATATCCTGAAGAATATTTTCCAACTTGGATTCATTCTCTTCATGACATTCAGGTACACCTATCAGTCATAAATTAGGTCTTTTCACATAGTCCCATGTTTCTTGGAGACTTTGCTCATTCCTTTTTACTCTTTCTTCTTGAATTTTGTCTTCTCATTTCATTTCATTAAATTGGTCTTTGACCTTTAATATCCTTTCTTCTGCTTGATCAATTCGACTGTTAAAACTTGTGCATACTTCGTGAAGTTCTCGTATTGTGTTCTTCAGTTCCATTAATTCACTTACATTCCTCTCTAAATTGTCTATTCTCATGAGCATTTCGACAAACCTTTTTTCAAGGTTCTTAGTTTCTTTACATTGGGCTAGAACATGTTCTTTTAGCTCAGAAAAGTTTTTTATTATCCACCTTCTGAAGCCTAATTCTGTTAATGGATCGCACTCATTCTCCATCAGGCCTTATTCCCTTGTTGATGAGGAACTATGATCCCCTGTAGAAGGAGTGGCATTCTGATTTTGAGTATTCTCAGCTTTTTTACGCTGGTTTCTTCCCATCATTGTAAGTTTATCCACCTGTCTGTTTTGTAATTGCCAACTTTCAAATTAGGTCTCTGAGTGGACGTCCAACTTGTTGATTCCCAGCGCCGAAATCTGAGCAACCCCCTGCGCCAACTAAAACAGCGGCATTAAGATTCATGGTGCTTTTCTGCCTGGGAATCTCCGGTCTGGCTTCCCTCTTGAATTCCTTTTTCAATCAGGTAAATAGGTGAATCTGCCTTCCTGGAGCTCCAAACATTGACCAAAAGGGGACTCAGTCCTGTTTACTCTGCACCAAGAACCGCCGCGCCAGGATGCCGGCAAAACCGCCACGCAGGCCACAAGAGTTGCGCTGGCGACCCATGGGGCTCCTCCGCTGAGAATCTCCTGGTCTGTGGGCAACAAAAATTCATCTGTAAGTATGGCTTCCTCTCGTTCTACGCACTTTCTCTGGGAGCTACAATCCTGAGCTGCTAGTAGTCAGCCATCTTGGAACTCTCTCCAGTAGCTTACTTTTTTAAAAAAAGACTACTATACAATGGAAACAAGGAGAATAACATTTGGAATTCTGAATTTTTTTTTTAATTGCTAAAAGTGGGTGTGATGGCAACACTATCTAGGTAAGACTGCCAAGGACTGAGAGCCCTAGGAACTAATAATTCAATTATGCTACTGAGTAAATAACTCACATAAGGCATATGGGGATGAGGGCAAATTGGGTATATTTGTATTTCAATATTTATGCATTGTATTTAAGATTTGTATTTAATCATAAATCATTCATTCATGATTAAAATTGTAAAAAAATAGCTATATAAGGAAAAGATCTCAACATAATAAAGGTAAAATGTGACACAGTTACAGCTAATATTATTCTCAATGGTGAAGAATTAAAAGCTTTTCCTCTAACATCAGGAACAACATAAAGATGCCCACTCTCATCACCTCTATCCAACATAGTACTAGAAATCCTAGCCAGAGCAAATAAGCAAGAACAAGTAATAAAGCTATTCATATAGTAAAAGAAGAAGTGAAATTGTCATTGTTTGCTGGATGGATCTGGACATAATCATAAATTTTAAAACTCTAAAGACTTCATTGAAAAAACAATTGGAACTGAAAAATTCAGTAAAATTACAGGTTACAAAACCAACAGACAAAATAGAGTAGTGTTTCTATAAACTAACAATGAGCAATCCAAATAATAAATTTAGGAAATAATCCCATATAATAGTATGAACAAAATAAAACTTATGAGTAAATTTAACCAAGGAAGTAAAAGATGTGTACACTGAAAACTACAAAACATTGAGGAAAGAAATTAAAGAAGACACAAATAAATGAAAACATATTCCATGTTCATGGATTGGAAGAATTAATTTTGTTAAAATGTCTATACTACTAAAAGTTATCTATAGATTCATATAATTTCTATCAAAATCCCAATGCCATTTTCTACAGAAAGAGAAAAAAAAATTCTAACTCATATGGAATTAAGAAAAGACTCTGAATATTCAAAGTAATCTCAAGCAAGAAGTACAGAGCTGGAGGCATCACACTTCCTGATTTCCAAATATGTCATAAAGCTATTGTAATCAAAATGGCATGGTACCCTCCCAACAAAGACACTTCCACTAGTAGAACAAGATATAAAGCTCAAAAATAAACCAAGGTATTTATAGTCAATTGATTATTGACAAAGGTGCCAAGAACATACTATAAGGCATAGACAACCTTTTTAATAAATAGTGATGGGAAAACTATACATCCCACCATGCAGAATAATAAAATTAAATCTATCTCACACCATATACAAAGAATAATAAAATTAAATCTTTATCTCACACCATATACAAAAATCATCTCAAAATAGATAAAAGACTGAAATGTATGATCTGATACTGTTATGTTACTAGTAGAACACATAGGAAAAGCTCTCCAACATTGGTCTGGTTAGTAGTTTTTTGGATAGGAGTCCAAAAGCACAGACAATGAAACAAAACAGGCAAATGAGACTGCCTTAAACTAAAAGCCTTCGGCACAGCAAAGTAATTAATTAACAAAATATAGAGACCATTCCAAGATTATGAAAGAATATTTGCAAACCATGTATCTTATAAGAGGCTAATAAACCAAAATATATAAGGAACTCAACTCAATAGTAAAAAAACAAATAACCCAGTTAAAAAATAGGCAAAGGCTCTAAACAGATACTTCTCAAAAGTAGAGATGTTAAGATACATTTTTTAAATATTCAACATCTCTAATCAAGAAATGCAAATTGAAACCAGGATATCACTTCACACAAGTTAGAGTGGCTAATATCATAAATGCAAATAATAAGTGTTGGCAAGAATGTGGAGAAAAGAGAACCTTGATGGGAATGTAAATTAGTACAGCAGTTTTGGAAAGTAAGATGATTTTTTTAAAAACTAAAAATAGAATGACTAAATAATCTAACAATTATAGTTCTAGGTATATATGCAAAGGAATTGAAATTGGTATGTCAGGGAGAAGTCTGCATCACCATATTCATTCCATTGTTATTCATAATAGCCAGGCAATGGAAGCAACAGAAGTGTTCATCAACAGATGAATGGCAGGAAATGTAGTATGTATACACAATGGAACACAAGTCACCCTTAAAAACAAAGAAACTTCGGTTATTTGTGACAACATTGAGAAACCTAGAGGATATTATGCAAAGTGAAATAAGCCAGATGCAGACAAATACTGCATGATACTACTTATGTGTGGAATATTAAAAAGTCTATCTCATAGAAACAGAGAACAGAATGTTATTTACCAGAGGCTGAGGGATAAGGAAGAGAAGAAACGCAATAGAGAAGATATTGATCCAAGGGTACAAAGTCTCAGATTGGAGGAAGAAGTTTTGGTGATCTACTGCATTGCATGGAGACCACAATTAATGTGTTATATATTTTTAAATTGCTTAAAGAATAGATTTTTAACATTTTCCCCACAAAAAATACATTAGTGGGGTGATGGTTAAATTAATTAGCTTAACTGAATCTTCCTACAATGTACTTATAGATTAAAACATCACATTATACCTTATAAATATACACAATTATTATTTGTCAATTACAAATAGTAAGTTGCAGAATAATACAATATTATTCCATAGGTACAAAATTTTAAAACACAAAAGTAATATTATATATTGTTTACCTTTGATACATAAGTACAAAAATGATTAAAAGATGAATGGAAAAGATATGCACCAACTTTAGTGTAATGTGTCAATCATAAGTTTCTTTTTAGTACAGGGGTTATGTATATGCCAATTGGTTAGTTTTCTGTGTGTTTGAAATACTTCGATATACTTAAATTTTAATAAAAAGAAACCACAGCTGTTTCTATGATGTTATGAGGTTGCTAACAAATTTCACTTTGTGAATTGCATTACGGATCTTTTAATCATCTAAACAAAACACTCAAATTTGGGGTTTAGAGATTCCACCTAAAGACAATATTCTTAGTTAAAAACATGAATACAACTTTCTCTTCTTATTTTTTAGATACAGAAGTTATGCATGCAGGTTTATTACATGGGTATATTGAGTGATGCTGAGGTTTGTGGTACAAATGATCCTATCACGCAGGTGAGCATAGTACCCCATAGGTAGTTTTTTAATTCACACCCCTTTCCCCACCTCCCTACTGTAGTAGTCCCTAGTGTCTATTAATCCCCTGTTTATGTCCATGTGTTCTCAATGTTTAGTTCTAGGTATATATGCAAAGAAATTGAAATTGGTATGTCAGAGAGAAATCTGCATCACCATATTCATTGCTGAAGAATGAAACTGAATCCCTACCTTCCACCAGATACAAAAGTTTTATTCTCACTTATGAGAATATGTGGTATTTAATTTTCTATTAATTTGTTTAGGATTATGACCTCCAACTGATTCCATGTTGCTGCAAAGGACATCATTTTATTTATGACAGTATTCTGTGGTATATATATACCACATTTTCTTTATCCAATCAACCACTGATGGGCACCTAAGTTGATTCTATATCTTTGCTATTGTAAATAGCACAGTGGTGAACATATGAGTTCATGTGTCTTTTTGGTAGAATGATCTATTTTCCTTTGGGTATATACCCAGTAATGGGATTGCTGGGTCGAATGATAGCCCTGTTTTAAGTTCATTGAAAAACCTCCAAACTGCTTTCTACAGTGGCAGAACTAATTTATATTCCCACCAGTAGTGTATAAGAATTCTCTTTTTTCTGCAGCCTTTCCAGCATCTATTGTTTTTTGGCTTTTTAATAATGGCCATTCTGACTGGTGTGAAATGGTATCTCATTGCGGTTTTTATTTGTATTTCTCTGATGATTCATGATACTAAGCATTTTTTTTACATGTTTGTTAGCTACTTGTATGTCTTCTTTTGAGAGAAGCCTGTTCATGTTTTTTGCCCATTTTTTCAGTGGAGTTACTTGTGGGGTTTTTGTGTTTTTTGTTTGTTTGCTTGCTTGCTTTATTTGTGTTCTCTATAGATTCTAGATATTAGGCCTTCATTAAATGTATAGTTTTCAAATACTTTCTCCCATTCTGTAGGTTGTCTATTTACTCTGCTGATAGTTTTATTTGCTGTGCAGAAGCTCTTTAGTTGTTTAATTGGGTCTCACTTCTCAATTTTTGTTTTGTTTTCAATTGCTTTTGGGGACTTAGCCAAAAAATATTTGCCAATGCCAGTGTTGAGAAGAGTATTTCTAAAGTTTTCTCCTAGGATTTTTATAGTTTAAAGTCTTACATTTAGATCTTTGATGCATTTCGAGTTAATTTTTATATATGATGAAAGGTAGGGGTTCAGTTTCATTCTTCAGCATATGCCTAGCCAGTTATTCCAATCTTAAATCCACAAAACTATAAAAAATAGATCTTAGCCTGAAAACTTACCAGTAGATGGGACTATCAAAAGGATCACTCATATGTGGGAATTTTTATTACAATCAATATCTGACAGGGTACTTAATTTAGAGCTTTATAGTATAAGGACTTATTTTTAAAATAAAGCATTTTGCATTGAAACTAATAAGCCCAATAAGCTTTAACGTAAGTCACTGAATTAATCAAATTTATTTTGTATTGTATACATTTAAGGTGTATAACATGTTTTGAAATAAATATACATAATGAAATGATTACCACAGTCAAACAAATTGACAAATTCATCACTTTGATAGTTACCTTTGTGTGTGTGTGTGTGCGTGTGTGTGTGTGTGTGTGTGTGTGTTTCTAAAATCTACTTTATCAATTTTTGGTATATAGTACATCATTAACTACAGTCCTCTTGCCGTACATTAGATCTCTTCTGAAATTGGCCACGATGTAGTAAGGGGGAAAGACAAACATTGAACTCACAGTTAGGAAACCCACATTTTAGCTCTCTTTGGAAGCTGTGTGACTTTGATTAGGTTAACCTTTTTTATTATCAGTGTAGTTATCTAAATGGAAGAGATAATATTAACACAGTACCATAGTACTATGAAGAAAAATGTGTGATAAAGGATATACATGTTTATAAATGCAACAAAACTATTAATATTTACTAATTGATCATTATATGCTGAGTGTTTTTTCTGAAATTCTTAATATTATCCTCACAATAGTCTTATGAAAATGGTGGTGGTACAAACATTACCCCATTTCACCAATAGAGTATATAATAAGTTAAATTCCCTACTGGCATTCCCAGTATTTTGGGGTGATAGAGATTCAAACTGAATCTAACTGTAAGCTGAAGATAACAATAGACTGTATACTTGTACAATATAAGGCATCATAAACTTATCAGGAGTTACTGTACTAACTTAAGTTTTCTGGGAGAGTTTCCACTTGGCATTTCTCCTTCTCTTGCTATCTTTATTATTTAAATTATGATTTTTAGTTCATTTTATTCAAGTGGTCCGGGGCCATAAGAAGGCAGCAGAGAAATGTCTGAAGCTTCATCATTCATGTCTGGGTACCTCATCTTTGGCCATTTTGTACATTTTTTCCTTCCATATCTCTATTGATTTCACTCTTGCTTTTGTGCTGGCAACTGTGGACATTTCTCTCTTCCTAACCCTTGGTTGATTTTATCTTTTGATTTCATTTATGATTTAAGAAGCTGTTTTCCATAAGGGAACTTGGAAATTTCTGAAGAAAAGCTCACTTTCTCACAGTATGCTTCATCTCTTGCATGCTCTTGTTCTTGGGAACAGAAGGCTGCTTCACTTTCAGGTTCTAGCTACAGCTTTGTCTCAGGGACTCGAGACTCTAAAATGAAAAGCAGCATCAAGACTGACCATACCTCCCAAATCAAACCACTATTGCCCATATTTTGAAAAATAAAAAGTTAACAAACTTTTTCACTACTCTAAATAATACAGTCCCTTGAGTTTTGTCATTTTGTCACTTTTACATGAGGTGTCTCATGCAGGCTGAAATCCCACAAAGTGAGCATTTGAAATAAAACTGATAACAACTTCTTCTCTAGCAAGGCAAGTGTGAGCTGTGATCATAGCTGAGTCAGATAAGGAATCTGAGCTTCTGCCAGCACCAGACATCAGTCTTAGAGAGTTTAGATGTCTCCCAGGGGCAGAAAAATGAGCACAGAACAGTTCTGAGAAAAGGGCTGGATTAATATGATGGATATTTTCAGCTCATTGTGAACCAGAGTATCTCAGCATGGCTTCACTCTTTTGTTTAAAGCATTGCATAATACAAAATATTGGTCCCATTACATATTCTGTGGGAAAGAAACTCTCTCCTGGAGACACACAGTTATAGATTAAGAAAGAAAAAACTATAAAATATCCCTCCTTTAAGAAGTCTACACAGCTTTCAAACTTTTTAAATATAAGAACTTATCTTTTTAAACCATACATTTTAGTACTCTAAAGAATGATTTGGGGGATTCCAGTTGCTCTCAATGCCCAGATGTCAGACAATCACATTAAAATATAATTTTTTAAAAAAATTAATTTGTTCTCAATAAGCTACCAACTGATTTTGCATATTTTTATTTCTATTTATGAAAAATTAAACAATACTACAACTATGTAGTGCTGTATATGTGTATGTATATGTAGTAAAATTATACAAAAAATTTTTTATATATATTACAATAAAATTATATATTAATGTAAAATTTTAATACTTATACAATACAATTATATAATTATATGTGTTATATATAATTATATAATATAAATATATAATTATATAATATGTATTATACATAATCCATATAAAATATATAATTAAACAATACTCCAAGTAATTATATAGTGCTGTATATGTGTACATGTGTGTATATGTACACACACATATATATGAACACATATATAGAGAATAAACCTATCATATCTAATTTTAAAAAATCTTTCATTTTTAACTATATACTTAAGTCTATTCTCTTTGTATCCTGCCTCTTCGGTTTATAGACATCAGTAGATTCATTTCTTTTCAATAATATGACATTGATTACGGAGACTTTTGAAATCATTTGAATTACAATAAAAGCTAAGCTGCTTTTATTTTTCTGACTTTATACAAAAAGATGCCAAAATTATTGGCTCAAATGAGGTATGCTTCTTTTCTCTCTTATGTAACTCTCTACAACAAATAGGTGGTCTCTGCTCCATTATGTCATCCAGGCACCCAGGCTAGTGAGGCAGCTCCGCTATGCCCAACTTAGGGCGTCTGCTTCTATTCTAGTCACACCATTTCCAACTAGAAGGAAGGAAATATGGTAGGAAACACAAGGCAAAGACTTTGAAGATAATTCAGAAGTTTCATACAGTCATACTTATCCTCAGATCCCATTAGTGAGAATTTAGTCACATGGCCACACCTAGCTTCAAAGAAAGACAGAAAAATGTAGTTTGTGACCATACAACTAAGAAGAAAGAGAGAACAGAACTGAAAGTGGACAGCAACCTGATATCTGCTTAGCCTATCACTCTGGCCTGCCTTTTAACAATCTGCACTCTTCTCTCCAAACATAGACTTTTTACCCCCAGGGACAAAGCACAGGATCCCTCCAGTTACTGCCTCTATTCCAAAATCTTGAACCTCTAAGTGATCTACAATCTTCTTTAGGTCTAGAGATATATCCTGCTTTCAGCTGACGCAGTTTTGAGAGGCTCAAAGTTTTTGTAGCCCAGCCCTACGGTCTACAATTCCCTCAAAAACTTAGTATTTTTCTGGTCTTTTGGCAATTGGCGTGTTTGTGCTCAAGTAACCTCACCCAAACTTCCTTTATGAACGCCTGCTAAATTTGGCTTTAGATATCAAAATCAGTATTGATTTCATACCTCTCTCCATCATTTTAATGGTGATAACCTATGCAATTTCTTAGTTAGATACAAATATTAGGCTGATTTTCTGGCACAAAGTTGTATCCTTTAGTTTGTCTGAAAGTCTTAATGATAGGGCTTTTATGAAACGCTCTGGGCAAATAGCCTTATCTCTGCTCTTTGTAATTCAGAAGCACTTGTGTTTTCCCACACAGCTTACAAACTTTCCAATTCTTGCTTGTATTTATCTTTTTCTTGTTATGCTGTTCTAAAACCAGCAAAGAGTGAATAATACACCATAACATTCTGGCTCTATCTAATTGCCTTCCATAGAGTTATAGTCTCCGTAGGCACATCGTCTGCTTTCTAAGTTGTCACAGATGATAATTTCACCAAACAGTTTCTATAGCACAGTAAGTATCTCCAGCTTTCCAGCCTGCAATATCTATTTCTTCACCATCCAGCAGCCAGCCACTGAGCCAATGCCACATATTTTATGCTTTTGTTATTTCAGAACACTTTTTCTAGCTAACATTTTTTAAATTAATTAGGATCAAGTCAAACTACTCAGACAAGATATGCATTTATTTCACCTTCATAAAATAGAATATGGGTAGGTAGTCTCTGCTGTATAGAATGATCCAGGTGCCTGGCCAATGGGACATTCTGCCAACTCATCCGGTATATCTGAGATTGCTACCACTGTTGCCATGCCCAGCTAGCAGAAAGATGGGAGTGAGTAGAGAAATACTGGGAAGCATAATGTCTAGCTGGGTGGTCAGGTGCTCAGAAAGAAAGGAGAAACAGATTTGAAAGAAAAACCTGCAATCTAGAGTACATGATCAGAATCATGATACATATAAAATAATGTGATATATGATGTGATGATATGTTCAAATGAGCTTCCACAAGTCTTACAATTTAACAGAAAATTAACAAATTCATGTCTACAACACTGATAATTTGTTCTTTAATGTTACAGATAGTAAGGTGGCTTTCAAAAATGTAGTGATTCAACTTAGATGAATAACCCAGGATATCATGTCCTCGGACACTAACAAAAAAGGGAAAACAGTAATGGCTTAATGAATCTCAAAAAAAAATCAGTAACTTTATTCAATTATGGAAAGAGTTTTTATATTATAATCATAAAACAAAAAAGAATGGGAAAGTAGGCTATTTTGGCATAACTTCAGAAAATAATGGTCTGGATGCTTATCATATGACCCAACAATAGAACTTTATAATGCTTTCGGCTAATGTGACTTAAAACAATTAATCAAAGATACAAAATTCAAATAGATATTATTAGCTTCCCAAAGCTTTCAGATTTATGGAGTTAAAAGTAATAGAAAGTCTTTGCAAAGATTATTAAAACTAACAATCCCATTTTACTGAATCAAAATTAAAACTTAAAAGGTGGATTTATTTTAGGTAGTTCCTTTAATGGTTATTACCTGCATCTTTACATTTATTTTCTTCCTTGTCCTATCATCCTTTAAGTCACCAATCTTTCTAGTTTTGGTGAGTTTTCTTTCACCAAAGGAATCTTTTTTAAAAACTAAATTAACTTTAACTTAATTTTAGTGAGAACAGTTAAAATGAAATCTCTAAAATTTTAAGTGCACAATACAGTATAATTAACTATAGGGAAAATGGTGTACAGCAAATCTTTAGAACATATTCCTCTTGAATAACTGTGCCTGTATGCCTGTTGATAAGCGACTCTTTGTTTCTCCCTCACATCAGGCTTGGCAACCATAATTCTGCTCTCTAATTCTGAGTTTGACTATTTTAATCACTTTGCATACATGGAATCATACAGTATTTATCTTTCTGTTCCTGGTTTATTTCACTTAGCATACTGTCCTCAAGATTCACCCATGTTGTTACATATAGAAAGATTTCCTTATTTTTTAATGCTGAGTTCTATCCCAATGTATGTATATTCCACATTTTCTTTATCAATTCATCTGTTGATAAACATTTAGGTTGTTTCCACATCTTGGCTAATATGCATAGTGTTTTAATCAACATGGGAGTGGTAATATCAACTCAAGATCCTGACTTCAATTCTATTAAATGAATATCCAGAAATAGAATTGCTAGATCATATGATAGTTCTATTTTTAATTTTTTCAGGAATCTTCATACTGTCTTCCAAAGTAACTGCATCATTTTGCATCCCCACCAATAGTGTACAAGAATTCCAATCTCTTCCCATCCTTGCCAACACAGCAATCCTAAGTGATATGAGGTGATATCTCATTGTAGTTCTGATTTACATTTCCCTGGTGATTAGTGATGTTCAGCTTCTTTATATATACACCTGCTGGTAATTTCTATGTCATCTTTAGGAGAAGTATCTATCCAGTTTCTTGGCTGTTTTCCAAATCGGATTATTCTTTTGTTGTTGTTGTTGAGTTAAAGGAATTTCTTTTCTATTTTGGAAGTTAATCTTTTACCTAATATATGGTTCGGAAATCTTTTTCCTTTTATGTAGGTTGCGTTTTTACTCTGTTGATTGTTTCTTTTGCTATGCAAAAGTTTTTAGTCTGTTGTATAGACCAATGGAACAGAATAGAGAGCCCCTAAATCATCTCATGCATATATGGCCGACCAATCTTTGAGAAAGGCACCAAGCATACACAACGGGAAAAGGACAGTCTTGTTAACAAATGGTGTTGGAAAATCTGAATATCCACATGCAAAAAAATAAAAATAGACCCTTATCTTCCACCATACACAAAGATCAACTCAAAACATGTTAAAAACTTAGATATACATCTGAAACTGTAGAGCTCCTGCAAGAAAAAATACTGAAGAATCTTCATGATATTGGTCCTGGCAATGAATGTGACAACAAAAGTATGGGCAACATAGACAAGTGGGATCACCAAAGGAATCTTAAACTCTGCTTCTTCCTCCGTGTTTTCCTGCTTTCAGTCTCTTCCTCTCCCAGTGTCCTCCCTATCCACGAACTCTAGCTACCACTATAGTAGGTTTCTTCTCCAAAACTGCAACCAAAGCTCTAGAAAGAGACATTTTTTCCCTGTGTTTAATTCTCACTTTCTCTTTTCCCATCAGTCATCTAAAGTTTATCCTCCATCCATAGTACTTCATGAAGCTGCTCTCACAAGATCATCAAATATTTCTACTTCCTTAAGTTCTGTGTATACTCCTTTTGTTTTCATTTTACTCAATCTTTTAGTATCTTTTAGCATATGTGACCTACGACCTATACATCGGCTACTGTGACATCTCATTTTTCCTCTTTTCCTCCATTCTTTCTGGTCACTTATTCTCTGTTTCCTTTGCTGGCTCATCTTACCTACGTTTAGATGTTGATACTCAGTTCCTGGCCATCTTAAAATCTCATGCAACACATTCTCTCTAGGCAATCTCATCCTTTCCCATTATTTCAATTTCTTCTTGTGCCTTAATAGCTAACAAATGTATACATCAGGCCCAATCTTCTCTTTTGAGCTCCAGGGACTAGTATCCTTCTGCCCACATGACATCTTCTCATGGATGTTACTATGATACTTCCAACTCGGTATGCCTCAACAATGGTCACCTCACCTAAGCTTTGTTCTCTTTCAGTGTTCCTCACCGCAGTAAATGGCATCTCTCTTTACCAAGTTGCTCACTTCAAAAACCTACACATGAGCTTTGCAAAGGCATGGCTTGGATATTTGGCACCTCAAGTAACATTCTCCCATCAATACAATAAAATTGTTTTCAGTAATAATCATGAAAAAAATAAATAATGACAAGGATTACAACAGAAACTCAGAAAGTGAAAATAAACATTTTGATTAAATGTTGTGGTCATGCTAGAAATTAAATAATTCATATATCCATGATTTTTTGAAGTATATAATAAAAGGGAAAAAGGTAGTTGCTTCATATTTTTAAAGATCTTAATGTATTTTTTAAAATACAGAAAAAAACTACACTTACACATTAGTTGTTGTAATAATTAATAATAATTTGTGTTCTGGTTTTGAGCTTTATATCCTACAAATTGTTGAAACTTAAATTGCTCCTCACTTATTCACGTTTAATAGACAGCATGGCAGATTTGTCTATTTTTCTTCACTCATTGTTGATTGAAGAACATTTTTTATCAATTTTAATTATCAAACTTTTTAACATAAAGTAACAAATATAAAAAGTTGAGAAAAGTCTTAAAGGACAGATTAGGCAGGAGATTCATAAATATTACATGTCACACAAAAAATCCAGACATTGCAATTCTGCTCATGTAATTGTTTCTTCAGAATCTATTCTAGCAAGTTTCAATTGTCCCACAGTCAAAAAATTTTAAACATAAATAAAAACTTCAAATGGTCACTGAGAGTGACAGAATTTAAATAATTCAAGTTCTTTTTCTTCATCTTTACAATCACTGTGCTGTCATTCTTTATGTCACATGCATTGCTTAAATTCAAGCATGTGTAGTACAAGTGGGTTGGAAATGCAAAATGTGTCCAAAATGAACTGAAATAATTCTGCACCTTTAGGCATTTACTATTCAAATGAACCCATGTGCCTGAGTTCATGTGCCTGAGGTATGGAAAACAGCAGTGTAACTAAGAATTCCAAATTAATTTCCTTTTAGACAGACTATAAAAGACAAATTATAATTGTGTTAATTTAGAATTATATACATATATAATGTTATTCATATCCTGATTATGGTAATGATTGCCATATATATATATACATATATATATATATACACACACACACACACACACACATATATATATATATATATATATATATATATATATATATAGCCTGTGTGATATATCTGAGTGATATATATAACCTTAAATTCCCATGGTTACTGTTGAGTTAATAATATATATATTTATAAATAACCACAGTGCATTAGTCCATTTTCACACTGCTATGAAGAACTTTCCCGACACTGGGTAATTTATAAAGAGATTTAATTGACTCACAGTTCTGCATGACTGGGAGAGGCCTCAGGAATCTTACGATCATGGCAGGAAGAAGCAGGTACGTCTTAGCTAGCAACAGGTGAGTGAGACAGAGAGAGCAAGTAAAGGGTGAAGAGCCCCTTATAAAACCATCAGATCTCATTAGAACTCATTCACTATCATGAGAACAACATGGGGAAAACTGCCTCCATGATCCAATCACCTCCTTCCCATGACAAGTGGGGATTACAGGCCTCTTCCTTGACATGAAGGGATTCAACATGAGATTTGGGTAGGGACACAGAACCAAGCCACATCTATCACCCAATAACTTCCCTTCATATATATATATACATATATAAAATATATAAAATAGTTATAATACATATTATGTGTGTGTGTGTGTGTGTATGTGTGTGTGTGTGTGTAATAACTCAACACTAACCACACAAATTGCTAGAACTTAGACCAATAAAAGATTTTTCTGGAAGAAATGTTTTATCACTGACATTGATTTTTGGTGTCATGGAACTATTCGTATCCTGATTATGGTAATAATTGCTTGAATCTATACAGGTCTAAAATTTCATAGTACTATACTACACAGGAAATAAATATCTATATCTCTCCATATATACCTATATATGTGTGTGCATATTTATATACATGTATGAGATATATTTAACAATCATTATATAGGTGTATACTTTTGTAAAAATGTATGAAACACTTAAAATGAGTGAATTTTATTATACATAGAGATCTCAGATTTTTTTATTTTTTTGAAACAGAATCTCACTCTGTTGCCCAGGCTGGAGTGCAACGGTACGATCTCAGCTCACTGCAACCTATGCCTCTTGAGTTCAGTGATTCTCCTGCCTCAGCCTCTTGAGTAGCTGGGATTACAGGTGCATGCCACCACGCCTGGCTAATTTTTGTATTTTTAGTAGAAAGGGGGTTTCACTATGTTGATCAGGCTGGTCTTGACCTCATGACCTCGTGATCCACCTGCCTCAGCCTCCCAAAGTGCTGGATTACAGGCGTGAGCCACCACACCCAGCCAGAATTTTTAATTAAAAATTTCTCCAGAGCATAATGATAATAAAAATCAGACATCTTAATGGGTTTATTGTTGTTTTTATGTATTCTACAGACAACATTCCTCCTTTGCTGCCTAAACTCAGGGCAGATGGTTCCCAGCTCTTTTGGTATAACTGGATACTTTACATGCCTTGCCCTTACTTCTGATATTCAAATCTCCCTAAAGACAACTACATCTAATAGTTTCAGTATTTTTCAATTTTACCTTTTATCTCCATTTTTCCTTCTAGCTTTATTCACTACCATATCCTGTAAAGACTTATGCATACATTTTTATATATGGAAATCTCTCAGTATCTATTCACGCCACTCTAATCTATTCTACACAAATTATCCTGAGTAATCTTTGTGAAAAGCAGAATTGACTATGGCATACCCCTTCTCAAAATATTTCAATCATTTTGCAATCATTCTTAAAGTTAAAATCCTATCCAGGACCGAAATATCCCATATGAGTAGGTTCCCCCCTGCTCTTTCTTTCTTCTCCCAGACCACTCTTGCCCTTGTTCTCTGAGCAATGTCCACAGTGACTGTGGGGACTAATTTTCTTCCTGTCCCTCCCTCTCCACTGCACCCCTCACTACACCTATCTGCAGCAGCCAGATCAGCATAACATGACCTTGGCTCAACTAATTAGAAGTTCTCATGAGGAACTATAAATCTTGTATAGGTAGCTTAAAGAAGACAAATAGTGAACTTAGATTATTAGCAGCAATACTATTCTAGCAACAACTCTAGTTTTGTCCAGCAGAGAGGGAACAGTACAATGAGAGTAGCTTTGATTTCTGGGTAATTCAATGTAGTTATAAAGTAAGCCAACATTCCACATCCTTTAAGTTTTTAAGAATGGTACTAAACTCTCTCAACCTATCTGGGAGTTGCTATTGTTTTCTTTGCTTTCTTGGATGGCACACGGGTATCAGATGGGGTGGGCAGCTTCTCTCCTAAATTTAACCTTTCCAATAATAATTGTTCTAACACTGAAGGTCAAGGAACTCTGGTGAGATTTCTGCCAACTTCTAAGAAAAATAACCAATGGATGGATCTGTGGACACACTGGACCCATTGTGAGTCAGAATTATGCCAGAACTCCATTTGTCACCTGACGACCTTATGTCTTTATTCTAACAAAAGCATGGTGACTGTGCTATGGAGCTCGTAGTATCAGTGTCAGCTCAGATCCACTATCCAAAGCTTTCAAAAATCAGGGAATTTCCTTTCCCAGTGTACAGCTAAGCATGTAAATGGCCAAATGTCACTTCAGGAGAGAAGAGAAGGAATTAGTATAGTATACACTTGCTGTGCCATTCCTCAGGGAAACCTGTCCTTTCTTTCAATTAATGGACTTTGATTCTGAGAGCTAGGTCAGATCTGTTTGTCGTTGCTGTTGTTGTCTGGTCTTCATCTTGCCTCTAAAAACCATATGGTCTATTTATTAGTGATTTCCACAGATCCCTGCAGCCCAGGGCTTCTGGTTACAGTTCTGACCTTGATGTCCATTACAGTAATTTATTCCACCTTGTCTCTCATGGCTCAGTGCTGTTCCTGGCAATGGCCTCTATACTTTCGGAATCCTTATTGACTCTAGGGAACCTAGAGTCAGACTGGAGTTACAGGAAACAGCACTACTGAACTCACCGGAGTTGCCCCCTCACCAGCACATTTCTTGTGGCTTTAGTGGAGGTAATATCCTCTGGGCTTATCTAAGGAGTGTAGCCATCTCATGTGTTCCTGAGCAAGTGTATGTCTTCTAATATTTTGATACCTTTCTAAATATCTGCCTAGGGAGTTTTTGCACCTCCATTTTATTTAATGTGGGCCACAGTTCTTCCCAAGTTTGACCAGTTAGGATGGCTCTTGGTACCCTTGCCAGAATTAAATTCTGAATCATGATAGAGCAGTATTTCTCAAAAGTTAGTGTGCATTATATTCCTATGCAGAGATTGTTAACGTAAAGGTTGCTGGACCCAACCCCAGAGTTTCTGACCCAGTAGGATTTGGTGGGTCCTAAGAATCTGCATTTCTAACAACTTCTCAGGGGATCCTGATCTTGCTTATATGGAAATAAACTCAGAACCACTGGTTAGTGTGACATCCTATCTATAAAATCTTCCTTTTGTAACTTTCTACTGTCTACCACTCCAGCCAGTACCCATGAGATCCATTCCAAGGCTTGTTCTCCCAGTTTCTGACAATATAAAGTAACAAAGACCTGGATACTGCAGGTCTTTCAGTGAATAATCCCTCTCTTCCTTAGTAGAGCTAGTAATTCCCCCCATCAAATCATACTTAACTTGATCCTAGTGATTGATCTAGTGGTCAGGAGGGCAGATAGGGCTAATGTTGAATTGGAAAGTTATTTTCTTCCAAGATACCTGCCTTCACCAAGGCAGAGGTATTATCAGTAAAGGAAACGGGAACAAAGTGAATTAGTGAGAAAAAGCAACAAAAGATTTGAAATGAGAGGATAAAGGAAACAGGTCCTTTGACTGCCAGAATAATTCAATCATGTCCAGAAAGGGCTTGGATGACTTAGGAATGAAGCAGGCAAACTTGGGGCTAGTCTTTAGGCAGAGGTAGGAATTACTATGTTCCATCAAAGATAAGAGAACTATATCTACAGGGCCATAGAGTTCAGAGAGATTGGAAATTATATTATTCTTGAGCAATTAGATATCAGAATAAATAAAAGAAGTACGTAAAGAATGATTCCAAATTTTCTGTTTTGTGTGACTGAACAGAGACTGAATGAAAAGAAGACAATGGTAGAGACTGGGAGTGAACATGACAAGTTCAGTTTCGCACCTGAGGTGTACCAACATGAATATGTGCAATAAATAGTAAGAAAAATGAGACTTGAGCTGAGCAAGAAATATGTGTAGGAGATGCAGAGTTGGAATAGGTATGTCTTAAATGGTTGAAGTCATGGAAGTGAATGACATCACCCAGAGATGATAGATGATACATAGATAGATAGATACATACATACATACGTACATACATAAATGATACATACACACATACATAATACATACATAGATGGAGGGAGGGAGAGGGATAGACAAATAAAAAGAAGAAGTCAGGATAAAACCTGGGGACAGAACCTCAAGCAAAATACCCAAGACCAAGATGGAAATGTCCACAAAGGAGAGCCTTGTAGATCAGAGCAAAAACACTGAATAGCTAGGGGAGAGTTTGTGGAAAAGGTTCCAGTCATTAATGGTAAAAGCTGAAGAAAGATCAAGGAAGTTGTGTACTGCAAAGAGTTGCTGGATATAGAAAAATTACGATATTTTGATTAAATTTACTAACACTGTTTCATAAAGTCTGAGTGTCTGGGAAGAGTAATGTTGAACTCTGACTCCAGGGAGTAGGCGGAGCCATGCAAGATGTAGACTGTGTGTTTGTTTGCTTTCTGGTTTTTCTAAGTTGCTTGGATGCTAAGGAAGCTGCAGGGAAATGAGAATATCTAGAGAATATATTTTGTTATGAAGTCAGACTTCAGAGGAAAAGAATCCCAGTGGATGAAGTAGGTGGTGAGAGTTGGAAAAACAGACAGACCCCTTAGATTCTACAGAGGAGAAATAAAAAGGAGAAACTGGGAACCCATTGGAGCACTGGAAGTGGTCCCAGGGACTGAGTAATAAAGTCTCAAGGAGTTCCCAATAATTCTTCAACATAAAAAGAAAGAAAACACTGTAACAATTTTAAGAAATATGTAAAGATATATTCGTTTCATCTTAATAGTTAATACTATATAAAAATTTCAACTTATTATAAAATAACTGTGATAACTTCCCTTTGAAAAATGCCAAGGATAAAACTACACTGAATTTTCAGGGAATTATAGTGGCCTAAATTTCACTGCTTACATGTCTGTGGCCTTCTATTAATATATGACCTGAAAGCAACTTACTTGTATCCTATGAGATTAGCCTTGTACAGAAACCTCTTTACTTAACATTTTTTAATATTACACCCTTCCCTTTTTGTCAAGAGCCAATTAAAAAAAAACACATAAACTTATGATGGCATAATCTGTAAAATTCATCCTTGAATACAGTGTACACCATGTCCTGACACAAACACTACATTCTAATACTTATTTTTAATAGAAGTGTTTCTCTGTCTTAAAGACATTGCATCTCATTTCATCAGACAATTAAAAGAGTGTAACTCTTGTTCTTTTTGTTATAATTCCAAAGCGCTCAACATTAATTTGTGCTTGATGTATCATTTCTCCTTCTTATGGTTTTTGTCTGTTTCAATAATCTTATTTTAAAATTTTCTTTCATTGTGACCTCTTTCAAACACATCAGAAGTATAGACAATAAACGTAATATGGACATAAAGACATGAAGGTTAGATGTAGTGTTCAATTGAGTTAGAAACAGGATGACCTATCTCTACTCCAGAAGACTTGGATAAAGCATCATTTGAAGAGGCTTATTAGGTTATTTGGATACAAAAATGTGTAACTACAGAAATGAATGTCTATTATCAGCAATGTCAGATAGAGTCACCAAAAATATTAGATTCATAATATTTTGGAATGCTTTTTCGCAGTTCTTAGGAATTCCCAACAGATGTGAGTGCAATGAATATACACAGTCACTCCTCAGTGACTGCAGAACCTACAGAAATCCATACAGGTCTTTTATCTACAGAAATAAAAATAAAGTAAAATAAAAAATATCTTCAATATAATGTGAATTCAGATAAGGATAGAGACCTCAGATCATGTCAATTTCCTCTTGAAGGCAACAGTGTAATGTCCATTTTCCTTATATGTGTCCAGAGATTTTAGAGAACGGACATGACGCCTACTGTTTTAAAAATGATTTCAAGGACTTTAGATAGTAGAGAGAGAGAAACTAATCGTATAAAGATAAAGCCTCTAGAGAGTTTTTGTTGATATTGCCTTCATGGAAGAGGAGTTTAAGACACAGTGATTATTAAAACAGGAAAACTCATCCACACGCTCATTAAAGTAGATAACAAAATGATTTTGCTTAGAGCAACAAATGTGAAATTTCTTAATTTTCTTCCTAAACCATGTGACTCTTTAGCAGCTTAGATAAAAGAAGCAGTTAGAACAGATGAGCATCGGATCTCCCGTTAATGCAAAGTAAATTGAATTCTAGAGAATCTTCGTTCTTTCAAGTTGGCTGAGGGTGCCACAGTTCAATACAAAAACCATTATGCTTACTTACCACGCTACAAAGTCTTCCAAATCATTTATAAGGGCTGAGCCTGAACGAATGACCACAAGCTTGCCTTCTTCATTCCCAATAAATCCAAGCCCTTTTCAGGCGTGATTAAATTTTCCTGGCAGTCATCCACAGCACACTTCTTCTCTCTCCTGTCTTTTCGAATCTTATAGTTGCCTTTTCTTGCTGACTACTTTTCTTCCCATTTGCCTTTATCTGCAATACCCTTCATTCTGGCTACCAATGTTCACATTCCCACCATGCTTGGCACACACCCTGGGCTGAGACAGACTTCAATCAACAGTGGTCTGTTGGGGAAGACCCAGCAAGAAATCATAGCGGCCCGCCTCCATGCATCCTTCTAACTCCTCCTCATTTCATACCTGGCAAACTCTCCATCAGAATGATTTGAGAGTTTATTCCATCCTAAGCACTCATGACTACATAACTATAGGACAGGCTCTCTGTTCCAGTGCCAGGATAGTGGGCATGCCTGGAAGGCTTTCATTTCCATTTACTCAAGCTAAGCAATGAGAGTGATACCAAAAGCAAGCCAAATAGAGGGTGGCCCAGAGAACACCTAACTTCAGTTTTGGAGATTGTCATACAATTTCTTTTTCCATCAACCAAAATATCATTATTTTAAAATAGGAATTAAACTTATTTTATAGTCTTTAAAGGATGTCAAATGGGATAGCACCACTGATTAGAAGACAATCGCCTTTGGATATTGGCCATCAAAGATCTTCTAAATAAGACATACCTCATATGCCAGATGATCCGGGCGAACCTGGCACTGCTATTCTTACTTATGGCTGGGAATTATGTTTCCCTGAACTCCTCTTCTATATAGTGTGGATTAAAGCTGGCCAATGAGATTAACTCACATGAGACTTAAGAGTGACCAACTGCTCTGGTTTGCTCAGGATGGAAGTGTGGCCTGACATTCAGGAATTTCAGTGCTAAAATAGAAAGTTTCAATCAACTCAGGATGGATTTGCTAGATTTGGGAAATGGAAGTGATGTCACAATTATTCTTCTTGGAAGACCATGAGGATCAGACACAGTGATAAAAAGATACAGGGGTATCCAACAGCCCCTCTAGTCTCCACTGCCCTCCTGTACTAACTCCAGATTGTCTACCCAATCCCTGGCCTTGCTAACCAATAGAAGCCACAAGCCCAACACCCGATGCTTGGCTGCAAACTCTCAGAAGCAGCATTCCCATAGATGTAGGTATGACCACAGAGCCAGAAGTTTCCACAGAGCTACACCTTACTACAGACTTCACATGCTTTCCTTTAGTGGTTCTACATCCACAGGCAGAAGTGCATGGCATTTGATGTATTCTTGCAATCTCAGCCTTGCCCAACTGCACCAGCCATTAGACAGTAGTAGTTATGAATGGCCCTCTGACCCTCACCTTCCTACTCCCCTTACTTTTGTCTGAGCTTTAACTCCTATATTAAATCCCTACAGTATTGGTGGTGGCTCAGTTTTTCTGGCACCTCTGACTGACACACCTGCATACTGAGTAATCATGATCTACTACGAAAGACCAGTGCTGAGGACTCAGAAGCATATGTCAGGAGTCTAATGGACACAGAAACCAGGGACTCAACTGAAATACTATTTTTTCCTCAGAGAAGTTAATCCCAGCATCCTCTTGTCCCACCTCTCCCCCAATCTTTAGTTTTTCTTTTCTGTAAACACTCATTCCTTTTCTTTTTAGCATCTATTGAAAGTTTTGATTTTATATTGGTGTGAATGATTATTAGGTGAATGCCGGCTCTTCCTTGCCATCCAACTGAAAGTTGGAATCACCTTTATGCTTTTGAGCATCACATGCACCGTCTACTTAGAGACAGCAGAATGCCTGGCATATAGTAGGTGCACAATAAAGCACAATGAATATGTTTGAGTGAGTAAATATGAGGAAATGTATCTTGGATCTACGACCCTCTTAAAGAAACACACACTTGCTGGTTTGGTTTTCAAGTATTAATCACAATGATCCCCTTTAAAGAAGGAAATAAAAATGTATCCTGCCTTAAACATTGAGAGCCTCTTTGCATTCCATCAGTAACATAACCCATGACCAGGTAAATACTTGTCTTCTTTATTTCCCCCAACAAAAATAAGCAATTACAAACTTCTCTGTTAATCCCCTAAGAATAATGTGAAGTCCATTAAAGACTCAGAAGCTAGTAACCTTGGGATAGAGAATAATGTTTATACTATTAAATGAATAATGGCTCCACATTGTCTCGAAGAGGAAAATTTTCCTGGGTTGCCATTTGGTTTGCTAGTTGGTTTTAAATCATTTAATGGGTCAGGAAGATACTACACTTGGCCTGAATACTAATGTTCCAACATGACTACTGAGGAACAGCATGCTTCAGGTAAAGTTAGCAACAATTTCTCTGTCACTTTGGAATTGAGCTTTCCATGAAGCTTTGGAAGTCATCATAAAACTTAATGTGTACAAAGTGAATTCAAAGGGCTGTTGATTTCCCAATCAATTGGGCATTGGGTAAAGGTGGCAACCTAGCCAAAACTTCCCTCTGCTCTAGGTTGGAAAGAGCAAGTCTTGAGTTGAAGCCTTTTTTAAGACCAGTTTCTATTTCACCTTCAGAGCCAGTCCATTCAGGTATTATTTATATATTTTTAGGACTAAAGTTGATAATTACCTCTAGAGTATTAGCCAGAACTAGAGTGTTCTCACTATGTGTTGGGACCTGTGCACGCACCTTGTCTCCTAGACATCTCTCTCATCTGAAGTTCCAGAAAAGGAAGGTGGAACTTAGAACGATGGCAGAGATTAACAATAGTTTCAATTACCAAATCAAACTCAGCAGCTACCAAAGTTTCTTTCCTGAGGCAGAGAAGTTGACAAATGTACTTTTCCCCTGAAAGTTACTGACACCTCATGGTGAGAAGGCCTATGAATGGAGTGGTCGAGGATGGCTGGCCCACTGAGAGGCCATGCAAACACCACATTCATTTCACAGATGAGAAAGTGAAGACACAAGCAAAGAAAGGACTAGCTACCACATTTTCCTTCCGAAAAAAAAAAGAAAAATAAATGCAGTGCCTCCTATTGTTATCTTTACTTCCACTGGCAAAAGGAAAGCTGCTTAGAGTGAGCCACAAGTGACATGGTGAAATGGAGTCACTAAATACAAAAACAGTGCAATGAGAGGAGACTGGGCAGGATTTAGTTTGTTTTATGGCTACAGGCACCCGGGCACTCTTCCTAGCCTGTGTCAGTCCTGGTCACATCTGCCTCACATAGCAGCAACCAGGATGGGGCCAGATACTCTTCCTGGGCCCGCTCTCAGCACCTTAGGTTCAGACCCATTACCTTACTTCAGCCAATGAGATGCTCCTGCCTGGGATTTTGGATATTAAAGGAGTAAGGCGAAAAAATGCAGGGACATGTAAGAAATCCATTAGGAAAGCAGAGTGGCGCCAGCACTGTGAGCCTACTGGGAAGAATCCAAGGTCCAATGGCAGCGGCACTGAGTTGCCTAGTGCCAGGGCAGCCTCCTAGCCAGACCATCCCAAGGCATGGCTTGTTTCAAACTGGGATATGCTTCAGTCTATCCTTCCAAATGCCTCACCATTCTCAGTTCCTGCTCTTTTTTCAAACCTGGCTCTCCAGCCTTCTTGGGATTCAAAGATAATAAATCCCTCTTGTGTTTGATTTTGCCAGAGCAAATGTGTGACTTCACAGTCTGGCAGTGGCAGCTGTGGTGAGGCAGAAAAATACGATCCTAGGCAAGATAAATGGAGCATAGTGTTGGCTTAACTGCTCCATGGCTATGTGGCCTTGGGCAAGTCATTCCCCTGCAATGGAACTCAACTTCCCTGTTCTATCATAAAAGCACATTGAAATAGATGGCTCCTATCATTATTACAGTATTATTGCCAACTTTTATTTAGCACAATGTTATTGATGGCCAAAATAATGTCCCTTCAATTCTTAATACCTCCAAGGAATTAATTCAATTTAACAAATGTATTGATCACACATTTTGTGCTAGGCACCAGGCTACAGGCTAAAGATGAGCAACAAATCAGTCAGTCATAGTTTCTGCCCTCTTGGGGCTTAGAAAGAAGACACAGCAATTGCCAGTCAATTACTGGGAAGTAGAGTAAGAATTATAATAAGGACAGGATGTCCTCAGACAGTCCCAAATGGGGCCCTAACAAAGACTTCGGAAAACAGAAGGTTTTTCCCAGAAATTGTGACTTCTAAACTTTTCTGGCAAGAAAGAATGAGTTAGAAATGCTGAAGGATGTACTAGATAGAGTGAGAGACAAATTCTTCCAAAATTAAGGGACAGCATTAACATCAAAGGCTGGAAGGAATTGAGAAAAGTTCAACCTTGCTGAAATGAAGAGATGATGATGTCAAAGAGATATATACAGGAGCCAGGTCAGACTGTACCAGGTAGACAATATTTGGGTTTTCTCCTACAAATAAAAAACCACGTTAGAGATTAAACATTCATTTATCAATTCATTCATTTTGTCAAGGCAAAAATGTAAACAAATGTGTTTTACAGAGATTCTTTAGCAGCAAAGGTTGAGTGAAAACATATTTTCAGAGTTAATTAGAAAAATTTAATTAAATGCCCCATTCCTTGAGCCTGTGACTTCCTGAAGTTTCTCTAAGAATCCAGGTTGAAGGTATTCCTTGGGGAGCACACATCTGGCCCTTGGTACTTAGCTTCTCAGTGGACCAGAAGCTACCTTTCTACTCATCTAACTCACGCTTGTGTTATTTGATGCAGATCCCTAAAATGGCTCATGGATTACAGAGGCATGAAACTGGTATGGAAACCCATAGAAACAAATGAATTTTAACACATGATCCCCTGGTTTCCCTACAGCCTCTTTTTTTTCCCAGAGGGCATACATTTTAACAAACATCCATTCACCCTTGGGTCCTCAGAGAAGATGGCAGAGAAGAGGCAGTTTTGATGAGTTCATTTTGCCAGTTTGTCCCACAATGTGCTCTCTGGAGGGATATGGAAACCCTAAATCAGCTTTAAGGGTGCATGAACTTAATTTTCTTAATCAAGCCCCACATTATTCAGATTTCTCATTATTCACTGAGTTCTTTCCATTGACCACCTCTATGCCAATCTCTCAAAATGTCTGATACTCAGAACCACACATATGTATGATCTGATCTTTGCCTAACGCCATAGCACAGCCACCTCCCTTGCCCTGGACACTGCCCTTATAGCAACATAGCTGGTTTGCACTGGCATTTTTGACATTCACATCACACTGTGGACTCCCACTGAGCCTGCTGTCAATGAAATCTCTAAGGCTTTTTCCCATGTATTGCAGTTTAGCCACTTCTCCCCCATCTCATGTACAATTTGACTTTTGAACCCAAGTGCAGGACCCTCCATTTATCCCTATTAAGTTTCAACTTGTTAGATTCAGGCTATTGTTCCAGCCTGTCGAAATCATTTTAGATCTTAGCCCTGTCAGCTGTCTCCCTCCTTGCTTTATGCCATCTGCAAATTTGATCAGCATGTTTTCCATGTTTTCATCTAAGTCATCTATGGAAAGGTTGGGTAGCACCGAGGCAAGGACATGGCCCTCTAGGTCACTGGAGATTGCTTGCCAGGTTGCCAGTTATCCATCAATCAACAGTCACTGAGTACTGTCTTTCATCCAGGTTCCAGTACACTGAGTCACATTATCATCCAGCTACATATCTTCATCCAGTCCATGTCAATATCAGGGGTACTCTGTCAAACATTTTGCTGATATTCAACTACAGTATACTAGAGAATCTCTTTATTTAATGCTATAGGGAAAAGCATTAGGTGAAGAAAATCTAAGTGCACTACTTCAAACATTGATAAATTTGGTTTGTGTAAAGCAGGATTTATACAAAAGTGGAGTGACAGACATAGCTGTCATCATTTAAGGCACATGAGCTTCTTAGAGCCAGAAATATTTGGTGGTTTTGCTCACAGCTATTTTTCCAGCACCTGGAACTGTGCTTAATTACAGTAGACACTCAAGTATTTATTAAATGACTTAATGAATGAATATAGTTCAAGATTAGCCAGAAGCTAATCAGTTCATAAAGCAAAATAGTTTTGGATTTCTAAATGAAGGAATGATAACATAGGATGCTGTCACTTACACCAAGAGTTGGCAAACTACAGCCTAAAGACCAAATCAGGCCTAAAGTCTACTTTTGTAAATAAAGTTTTATTAGAATACAACCATGTTCATTTGCTTACATATTGTCTGTGGCTGTTCTCATGCTATCATGGCACAGTTGATTATCTGTGACAGAGGCTGTGTAGTCCACAAAGCTGGGAATATTTACCATCTGCCTTTTCTATAGAGAAGCGTTGCCAACCTCTGAGCTAGGAAATTAAGTTCAAATTAAGACCTTCCATGATCTAATATGTTCTTAATTTTCTTAGAAAAAATTAGGAATCTTCTTGATCAAGATTAAAGCTCTGGAAAAAAAAATATTCCCAAATGTATCACACGTTTTATTTTCTCTGTGTCTTTTCTCCCTACGGGATACAACCAGTGTCATGTGCTCCTCTCCAGGTCTTTTCAACATTGCAAATATATGCACCTAAGAACTATATGCAAAATAAACATAGTTATGTAGCAAAGCGTTGCTGAATATCTGCTATAGGCTGAAAATAATATTAGGCACTTTATATCTTATATCTTTACTATAGACTTTCAACATAGATATTATTATCCCTTCTTTTTTCCTATTGAGAAAACAGGAATTAAGCAACTTATCCAATGGTTCATGGAAAACAAAGGGTTTGACTGAGGTTTGAGCTAAGATTTGTCAGATCCGCTTGTAATTTGGTTTGGTTTTGCTCATTTCATGTTCAGAAATAAGCCAGTTTACTAAGGGAGAAATGGGACATGTCCAATTTCCTAGAAATCTTGATTTGAGGTTTAAAATGTAACCAAATCACTTTTGAAATCTTCTAATGATGTTTAAATCGGCCAAAGGCAATTTTATTTTGAAAGGCCATTAACTGGCATGACTTTAAACAATAAAATCAATTCAGAAACTGTTCATTCAGTTAAAAATCTGAGACAGTCATATTAATGCAATTGTATTTGAACTAGCCTAAGTATAATTTCATTCATATCTAGCCTTAAATCATACTGTGCTCTTCACCCGGGCAGCTCCCATTCAATCTGCCAATGCACAGATGGGCTGGTCTGTGCATACAGGCTTTTCTTTATATGCTAAATGTAATAGCAACAATGATGAACCTTGAGTGTCTGTCAGGAGCATAGCACATAGCCCAGTTCTTCCTCACATCCTCCTTGGGCAGCAGGTAAGTGACTGGCATTATCTAGTCACAGTTTCTATTTATGTCCCCCCACTTCAAATCACTTCTCTAGCTCAGGCTGGTTCTTTCCCTTCATTAATAACTAGATTTCAGCTTTCCCTTAAGATCGTGTTTCATCAGCTGCTGGCACATCTCTTCTGCTGCTAATGCCACACTGATCTGCTTTTGCAAGTTTCCAGACCTTCTTTTATCACCTTAGGGGCTACCTCCTGGCCAGGCTTTGCTCTCCTTCCCTGACCCTTCCATATGCCCCTCTCCCCCACAAGCTCCAGCATCAACCCCCTGGCCAGATTTAATTTCTTATCCATGTCTATTCAAGCAGACACGAAAACAAAAATAGAATTTCCCTGGAAAGAGCTTCATTTCCCATGGCCAAACTTAGCACAGCTCTCACCATCAGGACACATCTTCCAGGGCTCTGCTGAGTCCCTTGAGTGGCCCTAGAGAAACAGTGAGACAGATGTAAGGAAAGGGAAAAAAATATCTTATGTGAAAACATGTTCAGGATCTTCCGGGTATTATGTTAAATAAACACCACAGGGTAATTCAGTATTTATAGATGGAAAAAGAATACCCAGCCTTAATGATGATAGGGCATCAGAGAAACTTAATTACTCCTTCAGGTCTCTTTTGTGCAAGGCAGTGTTCACATGACAACTTCGGTGGCTTCTTGTTTATCGTATTTCTTCTCTCCTCCCAAGAAGTTGCTAAAAGAAACTAGTTGTGGGTGGAGGAAGGTGCTCTTCATAAAAAGACCCCAAACCCCATCCACACCAGCTCTCCTGGGATAAGAAATAAACCACCTCAAGTTCCTGTGCTTAGCCAGCAGATACTAGAGAGCACTGCATAGGAGGCCAGCTGCTATGGGACACTGATGCCAGGACAGACCCTGCAGATTTCTAGAGCTCCCCAGGAAATAATAGTGAGGGCTTCCGTAAAGAAGAAATCCACATTCAGAACCCTCCCTTGTCCAATATGGCAATGTTGTTTGATGGGGACTATGAAAATGGTTAACATTGGCAGAACTTTTTCTCTCCCTAACAGGAAAACCTCAGAAGTGCATTGCAGATGCTCAGAAACCCTTGGGAGTCCACAGACAGGATTGCATGTGACACCACAATCTGGATAGGGCCTGCTTGAGTCAGAGCTCCAATAAACACAGGTAGGCCTATTCCACCATGCATTCACCCTAAACCTCTCCTCTGGACAGAGCCCTGTGCTATTTGAGTAGATTCACTATGAATATGATGTTCCCTCTCCTTCCCCAAAATACAGTGTAGTAATTAACTTACATAGACCGTTTTTAGGTAGAGTTTTCAGATGTCTCTTTCCAAAGGGAAAGTATAACATTTAATTCCACAACTAGATCAAGGAATAGATCTCTTCGAGGAATGCTGGAATTTCTGGATAATTGGTATGACATTTTTTTGAGAATGCATGTTTAGGGAGTTAGGAAGCCAAGATTTTTATGCTAAACCAGTGACTTCATCATTGTGAACCACAGTTTCTCCAACAGAAAGATAGTAGAGTAGTAAGATGACTAAGCTCTAGACAACCCAAACTGGACTTTTCTTTCTACAGCCCCTCAATCCTCACAGCCACCTTCCTGCAACGCAGTCACTGAGAAGTAGTACTGCCTTTACCTCTGGAGACAAAAGACCCTAGAAGTATTTCTTGAATCTCTGTTTTCCTTGCCCAATTCCCACCACAAATCAAACCAATCACTACGAAGTATTCATCCATCATCTGTTTCTTGTGTGTTTCCTTCCTCACCATTCTGATATTTTGCCTTGATAGAACAGTCCCTTATGATGCTTCTTCTCATTGCTGGTAATCACCCTCTATGTGGTTTCTCTCCCTCTAGTCTCCCTACCCAAGCTGCAAACACCCGACCACTTCAAATCCATATCACAAAGAAATATCATGGCTGTCTTAAATGTAAATTTGATCATGGTACTCCTCTGCTTAAAGTCCTTAAAAGTTCAAAGCACCGCCTCTGCTCCATTTCTTTCTGGATCCCCAGAATCTAGCCACCTTGGATATGGTTTGAACTTTCAAAAGGAGATAATATATTGACTTTTTAAAATGGACTTTCAGGAACTTTTTTTAAAATTGAACTTTTAATTTTGAGATAATTGTCCACTTGGCTTCCTAGCTTCAGCCCCCTTTCCAGGGGAGTGAAAGGTTCTGTCTCGCTGGCATTCTGGGTGCCGCTGGGGTATGAACAAAAATACTCTCCTGCCACTAGCTCGCTGTGTGCCCAAAGATGCACGTGCAGTTTTAAGAAATAATACAGAGAGGTCCTTTACCCAGTTTCTACCAGTGATAACATCTTGTGAAACGCTGATACACAATGAAGATGTTAATATTGATGTATCAAGATACAGAAGATTTCCATCAACACAGAGATACCTTTCCTTGCCCTTGTAGAGCCAAACCCACTTCCCATGGTATGAATACCACAATTTGTTTAATCATTTGTATGGTGAAGATAATCTTAGCTCTTTCCAGATTTTGGGTATTACAAATAAAACTTCTATGGGCATCCATGTGCAGACATGAACATAAGTTTTAATTTCTCTGAGATGACTGCCCAAGAGTGCAATTTCTGGGCTGTATGGTAGTTGCATGTTTAATTTTATAAGAAACTGCAAAACTCTTCCCCTGAGTAGTTTTTCCATATTTTATTCTGCCACCAAAATACGTGAGCCATCCAGTTTCTCCACAGTCTTGCCAGCATGTGGTGTGGTCATTTGTTCTTAACTTTAGCTATTCTAATAGGTATGTAGAGATATTAATATCTCATTGTAGTTTTCTGTTTCTCTAATGGCTAATGTTGGTGATATGGTTAGCCTTTGTGTCCCCAACCATATCTCATTTTGAATTGTAATTGCCATAATCCCCATAATCCCCTGGGAGAGACCAGGTGGAGAGAATTGAATCATTGGGGTGTTTTCCCCCATGCTGTTCTTGTGATAGTCAGTGAGTTCTCAGGAGATCTGCTGGTTTTATAAGCATCTCTTCCCCCACTTCACTTGGCACTTCCCCTTCCTGACACCTTGTGAAGAAGGTGTCTTGCTTCCATTTCCCCTTCCACTATAAGTCTAAGTTTCCTGAGGCCTCCCCAGCCAAGATGAACTGAATCAATTAAACCTCTTTCCTTTATAAATTACCCAGCCTCAGGCAGTTCTTCATAACAGTGTGAGAACAGACTAATACAGTTGGTTAACATCCTTTCATGGGTTTATTTATTATCTGTATATCTATCTTCCTCAACAAAACACCCACTCATGTCTTTTGCCCATGTTATAATTGAATTCTTTGACTTTTTTAAACTGTTGAATTTTGAGAGTTATTTATACAGTTTAAGTAGTAGTTCTTGTTTAATATATGGTTTGCAAATATTTTCTCCTAGTCTGTAGCTTGTCTTCTTATCCTGTTAAGAGTCATTTGTACAGCAAAACTTTTGAATTTTTATGAGGTCTAATTTGTCCATTTTTGCTTTTATAGATTGGGCTTTTGGTGCCAAACCAAAGAGATCTTTGCCTAGCCGTGGATCACAAAGATTTTCTCCTGTATTTTTGTTTGTTTGTTATATGTTTTATAATTTTACATTTTTCACTTAACTTTATGATCCATTCTGTATTAGTTTTTTATAAGGTATGAAGCTTAGGTCAAGAATCCCCCTCTCTTTCTTCCTTTCTTCTTTCCTTCCTTCCTGCTCCCTCCCACCTGTCATCCCTCATCTCTTTTTTACACCTGCCTATGGATATCCAATTGTTCTGTCACATTTGTTGAAAGGCTTAGGTCAAGGATCTCCTCTTTCTTCCTTCCTTCTTTCCCTTTTTCATGTTCCCTCCCACCTATCCTCCCTTGTCTCTCTCTTTTTTTGTTTTTAACTCTTGCCTATGGACGTCCAATTGTTCTGTCACCATTTGTTGAAAGGCTTAGTAAGCCCTTTTTTTTTTTTAGGTGGAATCTCACTCTGTCACTGAGAATGGAGTGCAGCAGCATGATCTCAGCTCACTGCAACCTCCACTTCCTGGGTTCAAGCAATTCTCCTGCTTCAGCCTCCCAAGTAGCTGAGACTACAGATTCCTGCTGACATGCCCAGCTAATTTTTGTAATTTTAGTAGAGACAGGTTTTTGCCATGTTGGCCAGGCTGGTCTCGAACTCCTGACCTCAAGTGATCCACCTGCCTCAGCCTCCCAAAGTGCTGGGATTACAGGCATGAAGCACCATGCCTGGCCAAGGCTCAGCAGGCACTTGTAAATGGCATCTCTCTATTTAGTCTCCTCCCTCATGCCCCATCAGTTGAGACCTCCTTTCTATGACCTTCATAATAGCTTGCCCCCTCCACTCTCACCCAGACTTTCAGAACCCTTATTCATGGCCTTCTATCAAGGCCAAGGTCCGTGGAGCTTTCCTACTGCTCAGCACCTCTTCGGGAAGGAGATAAGAACGTCCAAAGGGAGAGGCTGTGACTCCTCCACAGAGACCCCTCGGGATTTCAGCAGAACTGCCCTCTCTACTGCTGGCTTAGCTGCCTTCCATTCCTTGTCTCTCCCCCACACCCCTTCAATGACCTTAATCCCAAAGAACTAAAAAAAAAAATACTCTTGCTTAGATGTGGCAACTCATTTGTGGAAACAGGATTTTGAATTTAAAATCTCTGGTTTTCCTGGACTTGGCTCCTCAATTTCACAGCACATCAAATCATGTCCTGGCTCCTTGTTAACTACTGCATTTCATGGCTACCATACTGGAAGAATTTGTCATACTCAGATATCTGGTTAGTAGCACGTAAGTAACCTAAATACTTATGTGCTAATGAAAGCATCGGCAGGAAACTGTGTGGGCCTCTCCTTTGCCTTCTCCATTTCCTAATGTTTCATATGTGTCACAGCTGCACTCACTCTCAACATGAACAACCCTGATTTAAAATCATCTAAACCTATGTGTGCTTGAGGCAACACCTCCACATAAGAATGTCAAGGGCCATTCCTTCCCTCACAGATCCTTGAGGGAAAACAGTTAAAGCTGAGATGGCATATGGAGACAAGGTAGTTATTCAGACAACCCCCTGGGAATATTCTTGGTCAGGCCAGATAGCAATTCCTTCTTTTGCGTGGTAAAAACATGGCCTCTGAGGTTCATTCTGAGTCAATCTATAATCATTCCTGGTTTTATTTTGCTGAACTCAAGAGTGTGGTCAAATACAGCAGTGAGAATGTCCTTTATCCATGGGTCCATTCTAATGGACCCTGGTATTTCCACCCCTGTCCATTCTTATTCAGTGTCGCTGTCATCAATGAATTTGATCATACTTCTGCCTGAGGCACATTAAGCAAATTGGACATTTTTTAAATAATAAAAAGCTGACAAATGACATGTTTAAAAATAGGATGGTGCTGACTCTGAGAATGTATCTGAAATGGATGTGAGAAGAGTAGAAAGGTCTCTGTCGGGATTTTTGGTGCTCTTTCATAACACTAAACAGTCCATATCCATTAGGAGATGTTCTCCCTCATTTTAAAAATATTAAATAATTTCTTTCATGCAACTATATGGAAGAGTTTGACATGAGCACTAGTTGAGTAGAGGAGGAAGGTACATATATGAAATAGTCCCCATCCCTAACTTTTCAACCTATTAAGACTCTTACTATGTTTAATACTTACTTTTCCTAGGATGTCTGCTTGGTGACTATTACAGGTAGTTTCTCATTCTTCAAGTCCTTCATAATTAGCATCCATAACAATTAGCTGCCATATGCATAACTTCTCTGGAAGTTGTACAATGTTTGGGTAGCATTAGTGAAATCATATATTGCTATTCAGCACCCCAGGTGGGATGTCCATCTCTTATCCTCCTGCCTCAATCATAAATTCTCCACTAATTGGGGTCATTTTAGCTTCTTTAAAATTGAAAGTATAAATGTAGACATAACATTTTTATCTATATTGACTATGTGGTCAAACTTTGGGTTTACTTGTTTAGATGATTTTCTTGATTTATTATGTATTGCTGGAAGTTAAATAGCTTTGTTTACAAGCTGAGTGGAAGCTCTTCAGCAAAATATGAATAGCAGTTCAGTGTGAGAGTCCTTCAGGAGGCATCACTTGATGGCATCACTCTCTCAAGCTCTCAAAATTATATGATCTATTTTAAGAAACTTAACAATTTCTCTTGTCTTTAATTGCACTTTCTAGCATTTGCCAAGGAATCTTTCCATAGTTACAATAACTTTATTTTCAACATTGTATAATCACATAATCTTGTAAAGTCATTAAAAGCCATCAGTACAGTTTTAATTTTTAAATTTACATTTAAATCAATAGAGTACACTGCTACCAAGGCAAACTGTTTAACTGAGGTGGAAATCAGATTTTAAAAAACCTCCAATAGAGAGCTAAGTTTTCATTTTTTAAGCAAACACTTATCACAACTTACTTTTCTACTTGCTATTATATGAAAAACACAAAGCAGTGGAATAAGCAGTGAATATGGAGATCGGAGTTTTAAAAAAACTCCCATTCCATGCAAACAAAACATGAGTTTGTATGAGACACGCACCTCTTACCAGCTCTGTGTATTTATTTACTTCTTTAGGCTTCTGCTTCCTCACTTATACAATGAGTATTTTTTCAAACCTACCTTGAAAAGGTATTGTGAGCTCAGTAAAATATCTGATACAGTACAGAGCTCAAAACATAATAGGAGCTTAGTAAATGGTAGTTCATGATAATGTGAATCCCCTTTCATCTTTTCTTGCTTTATTCTTTGATCACTAGAATCTAATATTCTAGATATCTGATCTCCAAAAACTAAAGAAAAATACTGCCCTTACTTAGATGTGACAACTCACTTGTGGAAACAGGATTTTGAATTTAAAATCTCTGTTTGTCCTGGACTTGGCTCCCCAGTTTCACAGCACATCAAACCACGTCCTGGCTCCTTGTTAACTACAGCATTTAATGGCTACCATACTGGAGGAATTTGTCATGATCAGATATCTGGGTAGTATAACCTAAATACTTATGTGCTAATGAAAGAGTCATCAGGAAACTGTGTGGGTCTCTCCTTTGCCTTCTCCATTTCCCAATGTTTCATATGTGTCACAGCTGCACTCAGTATCAACATGAACAACCCTGATTGCTGTTTGATCTGAGATTGTGGCACAATAGCCAACCATATCTAAATTAAATAAAACATCTCTGAGCATTCTTCACTTATTACATTTATTTCCTCTTCCACAGCCTAGCTGGGTGCCCTGGAGAGGGAGTGCTGGTTAACAGTCTCAGAAGGAGGACAGGAAAAGTGCATGCAATAAGATCTCTTAGCATTGCCCCTTCCCACCCTGTGCCTCCCAAATCACAAAATACAGGACTGAATTACCAGAGAAATCAAAGCTAGTATTACAAATGCATGTCTATATCTGCACCATTTTTTCTTCTCTATTATTCTATTAAATTTGTCCCTCTTCCTACCTAAAAACAGTTTCTCCACTTGTGCCATGATATTTTCTTATAGTGGTCATCTCTTTGCTTCCGTTGTCCATCTGATTTTGTATGTTGTCAACTTTTTCCTTAAGTTTCTGCCTGGTAAATCCAACATCAGTCATATCTGAGTCTAGTTCTGATAATTATTTGTCTCTTTAGACTGTCTTGCCTTCTAAAATGACTTGTAATTTTGGGCTAGAAGCCAGAGTTGTTTAAGATAATAGGTACAAAATTAGATTTGCCTTTAATATGAGTATTTGTTTTAATCTGGCTAGGAGTCGGCCTGTTTAAAGTTTATTGTAGCTACAGGCAACAGAGGCTTCAAATTCCTCTACTGGTATTGTTTTATCCTCCCCTCTTGGCTTTAGGACTTCTCTATGTACTCTTCCTCAAGTAGAGTCTGTGCCTTGCTACTTTTTCACCTGTAATCTACTGTTGTTATTGTAAGTTTGTCAGTTTAGTGGTAAAGTGTGGAGAAAGGGAGCATTCTATAATCTTCTACTTGTGTCTTAGTATTTTAGTGGGTTTATGTCTCAGGGGTGTGGACTTCAGAAGTATCTGTCCCTTTTCTAGGAGTACATCTCTTCCTTCACTGTTTCCAAGTCCCTTTATAGCTACAACATTCTCCGCCTATTTTTTGAAGCCCTTTTCCCTGTTGACTATTGTTAAAATAAAATAAAATGGAGACTAGACCTGAGAATCCCCTGAGCAGACAAAGGCAGTTGAACCACAGTGGCAACCTTGACCTTGTTTGATTTGCAAACATAAGCAAAACTTAAGTTGAACTGTTTCTTATAAGTGCCCAATTAAAGAAAAACGAAACTTAACATTAACTAATCAGAAGATACCAGCTAACTTATAGCTATATAGCTAAGGACTTTCCAGTGGGATAGACCAAATAAGGCAATTGCATAAATGCAACCAGTCAAATATTTTCTTTACATTGCTTCTGAGTTCACCCTATAAAAGCCCTCTTTTTGTGTATCTTTGGGGGAATCCAAAACCACCTTGAGTTTGGTGCTTCCCAATTCATAAATCATTGTTTGTTCAAATAAAGTCTTTAAATTTTTATTGTGCCTCCATTTACCTTTTAACACTAGGCTCTTACTTATTTTCCCTTAGGTAAGACAGGAAGGCTAAAACAGACATCAGTAAGACAGAGTTGCCTTCCCCCAGCTGGGACAACATTTCAAAATTACCCTTTAATAAAATCCTTCACCCTGGAGATTAGGCCTTTGTTTGGGGGGACTTCACCATGGCTACTGTTTCTTCTTCCATGTCTCTGCCTGCCAGGGCCATGTAGTAAGATTTCACAGCTTCTCCCCATGAGAAAATGGTAGGGTCCCTAGAAGAAACACTGAGAAAATGTGTGGGTCCCCTATGACTGCTGCCCTCAGGAGCTTCCCATTCTCATGCAAGTCTAGACATAGACTCCAGCAATCTGTCAAAATTATTATTTAAGCATTTCTACCAGTTGTGGTCCCAGCAGCTTCTGCTCCATGTAAGCTGATCTTATTTGATATGTCTCTCAGATATGCTCCAGATTTCATGTCCTCCAACCTTAGTTCTCTGATAGAACCAAGAAAGTCATAATTTTCAGCTTGTATAGCTTCCTCTTATTGTAAAGATAAGAGTAATAATTTCTAATTTTAGTATATCAAAGCTGAAACAAGAAATCCCTCCAACTATGTTTTGAGTTCTGTATGTCCTGCTATCTAGGGAATCTTGCTCCAAATTACCACTTGCTATCTCTCTTTTTTTTAAATTATACTTTATGTTCTTGGATACATGTACAGAACATGCAGGTTTGTTACATAGATATACACATGCCATGGTGGTTTGCTGCACCCATCAACCCATCATCTACATTAGGTATTTCTCCTAATGCTATCCCTCCCCTAGCCCCTCACCTGACAGGTCCCAGTTTGTGATGTTCCCCTCCCTGTGTTCACGTGTTCTCATTCTTCAACTCCCACTTATGAGTGAGAACATGCAGTGTTGCTTTTCTGTTCCTGTGTTAGTTTGCTAAGAATGATGGTTTCCAGCTTCATCCATGTCCCTGCAAAGGAGATGAACTCATCCTTTTTTATGGCTGCATACTATTCCACGGTGTATATGTGCCACGATTTCTTTATCCAGTCTACCAGTGATGGGCATTTGGGTTGGTTCCAACTCTTTGCTATCATGAACAGTGCTGCAATAAACGTACGTGTGCAAATGTCTTTATAATAGAATGATTTGTAATCCTTTGGCTATATACTCAGCAATGGGATTGCTTGGTCAAATGACATTTCTGGTTCTAGATCCTTGAGTAATTGCCACACTGTTAAACTACTACTTTCTAATTTTGGCTGTGCATTAGAATCACCTGAAAAGCTTTAGAAATAACTGATGCCCAGGCTCCCTCCCTAGAGAGTCTGATTTAATTAGTATATGATTGAGAACTATTGCCCTAGTGTTCATACACTTTGCAGATCAGAGTGAGATTTTTTTTCAAAACCTACATTTGATCACATTAGTCTTTCTGTTTAAAATACTTCAGTGACTATTCATTGCTTAAAAAAAAAAGAAAAAGAAACATGCTTACATGGTTTACAGAATTCTGTAGTCTTGCCTCTGCCTAAGTTCTCACTTCTCCTGGCCCTCTTTTATTTCCTCACTGCACTCCCTCTCACCACATCCATTCATCCCACAAATATTATTGAACACCTACTTATGGTCTAGGCACTAACTGAGGTATTGAATATACTGCAATGAACAAAACAGAACTAGTGCCTATGCATATTTTATATATATATATATATATATATATATATACACATATATATATATGTATATATATACATGTTTAGGCATAATGTTGTACAGCAGATTCTAAAACTTATTAATCTTACATAACTGCAACTGTATACCCATTGAACAGCAACCCACATTTCCCCTTCCCAATAGTTCCTGGCAACCACCATTCTCTCTCTGACTCTGTGAATATGACTATTTAGATACATGATATAAGTGGAATCATGCAGTATTTGTCCTTCTGTAACTGATTTATCTAGGTTAACATAATGTCCTCAGGTTTGTTCACGTTGTTGCATATGCTAGAATTTCATTTTCACAAAAAAAAAAAAAAAAAAAAAAAAACTGAATAATATTTTTGTATCCATTCATCCACTGATGCACATTTAAGGTGTTTCCAAATCTAGGCTATTGTGAATAATACTACAATGTACAAGGGTGGGGGCGGTGTGCAGATACCACTCAAGATCCTGATTTCGATTCCTCTGGATATACTTCCTCTGGAAGTAGAACTACTGGATCGCATAGTAGCTGCACTTTTAGTTTTTGAGGAACCTTCGTGCTATTTTCCATTGCATCTGCACCAATTTATATTCCTACCAAAAATGTACAAGGGTTATTTTAATCCACATCCTTGCCAACACTGTTGTCTTTTTTTTGATAGCCATTCTAACAGATGTGAAGTGGTATCTCATTGTGACACTGATTTGCATTTTCTGATTATTAGTAATGTTGAACATCTTTTCATATTTTGGGCTATTTGTATGCTTTCTTCAGAGAAGTCTCTATTCAATTCATTTGCCCATTTTTAAAATCAGTATGTTTGTTTGTTTGCTATTGAGTTATAGCAGTACCTTATATATTTACACGTTAACCTCTTATCAGATAAATGGCTAATAAATATTTTCTCCCATTCTGTAGGTTGCCTTTTCACTTTGTTGATTGTTTTCTTTGCTGTGCAGAATCTTTTTAGTTTGATATAGTCCCATTTGTCTATTTTTGCTTTTGTTGTTTATGCTTTTGGTGTCCTATCTAAGAAACCATTGCCAAAGTCAATGTCATGAAGCCTTATAAAACAGGGTAAGAGAATAGAGAATGATGAAGGTACTATTTTAAATAGAAAAAACAAAACAAAACAGGGAATGCCTCTCTAATGGAGTGACAGTGAAACAGAAATCTAAATGAATGAATGATGAAGCAAACACTGTTAGGTAATCAGTGTTCTTATCAGAGAAAACAGCTAGTGCAAAGGCCCAGCAAGGAGACCAGAGGAGCTTCAGTAAAAGGAATGTTGTGTAGGTAAGTTGGTTGTAAAATTATATAAGAGCTTATTAGGGACACAGAGTCACACAGGAAATTGTAGGCAGTGGGGAGGAATTCAGACCTCATTTCAAGTGAGATTGAGATGCATATGCCAGCCATTAGATAATTGTAAGCAAAACAGAGACATAAACTAACTGAGGTTTTTAATGTATCACTCTGGTTACTGTGCAAGACTGTAGTAGTGCAAGTAACAAGAATAAAGTTGAATTAAGAACTGATAATAATCTTGGCAAAGGCTAATAATGTCTTGGATTAGGTTGGTGGTAGAGAACAAGAAAAGTATCCAGAATCTGGATGCCTTTTGAAGGAAAGCAGAGAAAATTCTCAGGGGAATTTGTTGTGAAATTTGCTTAAAAACTAGGAGTCTCAAATTATTCTGTGGTTTGGTGAATAAGAAGCAGCATGAATAGTTAATTTTTACCAAGGAGAGAAGAAAAAGGTCTTTTGGGGAAAAGACCAACAGTTAAGACTTAGACAGAATAAGTTTGAGATGCCTAATAAATAAGTTTGAGATGGCAAGGGATGATTTTGAAAATACAGCAAGATTTATTAAACTGGAATTCAGGGGAGAGATCTGGTCAGATATAATAATAATAATCATCACAAAAACTTCACATAGCATTTAAAACCATGGTACTAGATGAAGTCACCTTAGATGTGACTGTAGGTAGAGAAACAGAGAAGTACCAGTTCTGAATCCTGGTGCCATCCAAAATGTTGTGGTAAAAATATGACTTTGGTAAAGAAAAGGACACTGAGAAGAAGCAACCAGTGTCATAGAAGTAGATTAAATATTGTCATGTCCTGACACCAAGTAAAGAAACTCAAGAGGAAGAAAAGAAATGCCAAGACTACATATTCCACATATATCAAGTAACAAATGGACTGACAATGACCATTGAATCTGTCAATATGGAGGATACTAAGGACCTTGATGCGAGCATTATTAGTAGGGTGAAGGAAATAACAGACTGACAGGGGTTAGCATAGAAGAAAAGAAGATCTGCATCTGCTAATGGAAAGGTAGTTTGTATTGGACTAATTCTATGGTAATAATTACAAACTCTGCGTAAAATATAAAGAATGAAAGTACAGAAGAGCAGCCAAATCAGCCAGTAGCTGAAAACGAACTTGCCACTTAAAATAAGATAAATGCTCTGGATAAGATTTGCATTTAATGGCCCTTCTCCTGAAAAATCTCAGTAAGGACAGTATAGCTCTGTAGGAACTCAGGCTGAAAGTCATAGTGGTGCTCGTTTGAGAAGTCTGGGAATGGAGGTTAGGGTTTCTGAGCTACTTTTAAAGTGAGTAGAAAGGAAGAAGCCACACAGCCACAGAGACAAAGCCCAAATCCTTGGTTGAGCCCCAACTGTGATTATCTGGGGAAATGCAATGGACCCAAAGAAAAGCAATAGGTGGCAGGTAAAAAGAACTAAGCAGAGATTCCAGCTGCTTCACGGAATACACAGTTTTGAGTTTGAGTCTAATCAAGTGTCTTAGTCAAATCAAGTTTCTATAACAAAGTGCCATAAACTAGGAGGTTTATCAACAACAGGAATTCATTTTTCACATTTCTAGAGGCTGGATGGCATGTATCATAGCACCAGCATAGTTGGGTTTGGGTAAAGGCCTTCTATCAGGTTGCAGACTGATGACTGCTTATTGTATCCTGACATGGTGGAAAGAGAGCTAGCTGGCTTTCTGGCCTCTTCTTATAAGGGCACTAATTTCATTCATGAGGGCTCCACCCTTCTGACATAATTACCTTTCAAAGGCCCCATCTCCAAATACCATCACATTGGGGTTAGATTTGAACATATGAATTTGGTGAGATACAAACATTCAGTCCATAGCACTAAGTTGACTGCCAAGGAGAACAAAAAATAAACATGCTTCAGAGGATGATGAAAGAACCCAGAATTTTTACACTATATCATCCATAATGTCCAGTATACTATAAAAAATACTATACATCAGAAGAAACAGGGAAATAAGACTCATAGTCAATAGAAAGAGTACTCAATAGCAAAATATTTTGAAGTAATTCAGATGTTGGAATTCACAAAAATGGACTTCAAAGACACTCTTACAAATAGTTCAAAGGCTTAAAGAACAATATGGTCATGGTAATTTAACAGATAAATGGGAACAAAAGAAGAATCAAGTTCAAATTTTAAAATGAAAATCAGAGTAGTTCGATTAAAATTTTCACTAGATGGGATTAAGAGAGATTGGTGATTAAAGAACAGTTAAGAAAATTAAAAAGAGATCAAAATAAATTATATAATCCAAATAACTAAGATTAAAAAAAAAGGAACAGAGCCTCAGTCACCTATAAAACAATATCAAACTATCTGCAATTAGAAACTTAGAAGGGTAAAATATTGGGGAAGAAAAAAATGACTGAAAACTTCCCAAATTATATAGAAAATTCTGCACATAAGTTTAGAAAGATAATTTCTTTACAAAGAAAACCAAACCTAAAAATATGAGAGTCAAATAACTGAAAACCAAAAATAAAGAGAAAATTCTGAAAACAAAAGAAAATGGCACTTATGGAAAACTAGCAATATGACTAATAAATGGCTTCTCATAAAAATAGCGGGATCCAAAAGACAATACGACAATATCTATAAGGTACTAAAACAATAAACATTTTCAACTTAGAACTTTATATTCAGTGGAAAAAGTTGTCAAAAATTAAGGTGATATAAGAAAAACAAAGTAGACTAAATAGAATTCTGCTAATCAAAGTTAGAACACGATGAAAAGCAAAATAATTCAGTATTGAATTATAAAATACAGGAAGAAAGTAGAAATAAATAACTTTCTAGTGATTACTAATTAATTAATTAAAATGGCAGGAAGAGGATAAGAGGAATAAAGGAGCAGGGAAAAAGGGAGGAAAGAAAGAAGAAAAAAGAAAGGAAGGGCAAGTAAACAATAAATAAAGTGGGTGCTTTACTACAATAGAAGGAAGAGGGCTGGCAGGTAAATATGTAAAAGTGCTGGAGTTGGAAAATATTGTGCAGTTGTGAAAATAAAGATAAATTCAGACAAGAATCATCAGTCTGACATGAGAGATCATGACGGAGGTTAGGATATTTGTATGATATATATTTCTTATTAGTCATAAGGAAAAAATAGAAATTATACAATGGAGAAGCCAGATAACTCTTGGGCTGGGTGATCAAAATTCACATCACCAAGAAGAGGATAAATGGCTATCACATGCCTCAGATATGAGTCCTGAAAATAACACAACATACCTTATGTAATATTGTAGCCTGGAATGCATAAACTAAATTAATTATAAGAAAAAGTCAACCAAACTTAAAATGAGAAATATTTTCTTCTCGAAAATTGTAAACATCTCAGAGCTAGAAAGCTCAAGGTTGAAGGTACTCAAAAGGCATGAATACTAAATGCAGTATTGTTCCTAGACTAGAGCAAATAAATTTTAATAAGTGTATACAACTATTGTTTGTAATAGCATGTACATTTGCTGAAAGTATGAAGTTATTTATAAATAAATAGTTTTTCTTAAATGAAGAGGAAATGATGTTCTCAAATGAAAACAATTCTTCATCAGCGTAGTTACACAAAAACAAAATGCTAAAGGATGTTTTTCAGATTGAAGTAAATTGAGACAAGACAGAAATTTGGATCAAGAAATGAAAAATATTAAAATAAGATTAAAAATTGCAAATGAATAACAGTGAAATTGAAGACACAGCAATAGAAATTAACCAAAGTGAAACACACAGAGAAAAAGATCAAAAACATTATCACAGCGTCAGTGAATTGTCAGACAACTTCAAGCAGCCAAGTATTCATGTAATTTGAGACTCCAATAAAGACAAAACAGAACAAAAACAATTGGAGAAATACTGGCAAAATTTTATCCATTTAATAAAAATTATAAACCCAATAATCTAAGGTCAATGAACTCTAAGCACAAGAAGCATGACTACACAAATACACATCAAAATCAAACTGCTTAAAACCAGTAAACCAGTGATTTAAAAAAAAAGAAATTATAGGCAGATAAAGAGGTCATATTAAGTACAAAAGAATAAAGATAAATATGCAATTTTCTTTCAGAAGATGACTGGGCACAGTGGCTCACGCTTGTAATCCTAGCACTTAGGGAGGCTGAGGTGGGCAGATCACTTGAGGTCAGAAGTTAGAGACCAGCCTGGCCAACGTGGTGAAACCCCGTCTGTACTGAAAATACAAAAAATTAGCTGGGTGTGGTGGCAGATACCTGTAATCCCAGCTACTCAGGAGGCTAAGGCAGAAGAATCGCTTGAATCTAGGAGGCAGAGGTTGCAGTGAGCCAAGATTGCACCACTGCACTCCAACCTGGGCTACAAAGAAAGACCCTGTCTCACAATAAATAAATAAATAAGAAGTTAAAAAAAGAGAATGGAACAAAATCGTTGGTGTAAATAAAAGAATGAAACTGTAAACCAACAATTATTATCCAGGGAAAATATTATTCACAAAAATATTAATAGATGAAATAAAAATTTTCAGACAAAAAAACCTTAAAAATTTACCACCAGAAGATCTGCAAGAATTCCTTTAAAGAGAAGGAAACTAATATCAAATGGATACCTAGATTGACAAAAAGAATTGAAGAGTACAGGCAATATTAACGGCACTGGTTAGAAAAAAATTTCTGATTACTTCAATCTCTTTAAAAATAATTGACTGTTTAAAACAAAAATAATATATTTTAGGTAGCAGTAAAACATATGACACTAATAACACTGAGGACAATAAAAGAGAAATGGAAGTATACAGTTGTGAGATTTTCGTACAGTTGTAAATTTTATATATTGACTGATACTGTATATTGTAACATAAGTTAAAGATATATCACATAATTACTAAGGCAACCACTAAATTATCATTTCAAAGATGTTTAATTTGGAGTAAAATAAAGGAGATAATTTGGAATCATTTAAAATACTTCATTCAAAAGAACCCCAAAAGGTGAGGGATTGAGGGTGGAGGGAAAGAGAAGAACAAAAACTGAGGTGACAACAGAAACCAAATAGCAAGATAGTAGATTTAAATCTGACAAAAACCATAATCACATTATATGTTAATGGCCTAAATGCTATGAAAAGGCAGAGATGGAAGAATAAACTGTGTTATATGTTATAAGAAATCCACTTTAAAAATAAAGAAACAAAGGATTAAAAGTAAAACCAATAAAAATGATATTCCATGTGAATATCAGTAAAAAAGAAGCTGAATGGCAAAGTTAATATCAAATAAAGTATAATTTAGAACAAAGACTATTACAGGGTAAAGAGTGTCATTTTATGATGAATCAGCAATCAACTCATGTCATAAAGGTGAGGTCCTAATGCAATATGACTGGTGTCCTTGTAAGAAGAGGAAGGGTCTCAGGAGATGGGCCTATATAGAGAAAAGGCCATGTGAGGACACAGGGGGAAGGTGGGCTTCTGAAAACCAAGGAGAGAGCCTCAAGCACCTTTTTCTTGAACTTCTAGTATCCAGAGTACTTCTAGCCTCACACTTATTTATGACAGAATAAATTTCTATTGTTTAAGCCATAAAAATATCAAATTATTAAGAGAGCATAATCTTAATATTTATGCACCTAATTAATAGAATTGCAAAATACATAGAACACCAACCTAACACAATTTGTTATTTTCCAATTAAAATTCTCTGGTTATATTTTTACATTATTACCTTCACCAAAATCACTTGAATAAAATTACTACATAGAACTTTAAGGATATCATAATTACAGTTTGAGATTTTATCACCCCTCTCTCCATAATTGATAGAATACATAAAAATCAGTAAGGGTAGAGAAGATTTTTAAAGGCACTAGTACTAACTTAACCTAACTGATATTATCCCACTCAAAAAGAAATGAAAATGCATTCTCTCCCAGTGCTCACAGAATATTTAGCATGATCAATCATATTCTAGATTATAAATTAAATCTCGGTAAATTTAAAAATATTTAAGTCAAACAAAGTATGTTCTATGACCAAGTTAAAATTTAATTTGCAATTAATAACAAAAAGGTATCTGGAAATTTTAGATATGTAAAAACTAAATATTAATAACACACTTCTAAATAGTTAACGGGTCAGAGAAGAAAACAAAAGGAAAATTAGAACAGAGTGATCCTTCAAACACAGCACATCAAAAGTTGTGGAAAGACATTAAAGCTTTACTTAGAGTGAAATTCATGAAAACAAGCACTTATATTAGCAAAGAAGAAAAGTTATTACCTTAAGAAAAAAATGAAGAGCAAATGAAATTCAAAGTTAGCAGCAGAAGAAAAATAATAAAGATAAGAGAGAAAAATCAAGGAAATATAAAACAGAAAAACAATTGTTAATAAATGAAATTATATTGAAACATTAGATCTTTGAGAACATCAATAAAATTGATAAATTTCTTGCCAGACTGATAAGAGAGAAAAGAGAGAAAATACAGATTAACAATATCAAGAAGGAGAGAGATGGCACCATTACAAAATCTACAGACATTAAAAGAATAATAAAAGACTATATAAACAAATGTATACTAATTTGTTCAGCAACTTAGATAAAATTAAAAAGTACAGTGCAATACACAAATTGCCAGTGCACATGCAAAAAGAAATAGTCTGATTAGCTTTATACCAAGAAAATTGAATTTGTAGTTAAAAACTTAACTACAGTAAACTCCAAGCTCAGATAGATACACTGATTAATTATATAACTCATTTAAAGAAGAAATAATACTAACTTTACATATACTGTTCCAGAAAATTGAAGAGGAGGTAATACTTTCTGACTCACTTTATGAACCAGCATTACCCTGATGCCAAAGTTAAAGACATGGCAAAAAAAGAACATACATATATCCCTCATGAATATAGATACAAAAGTTTAAAAAACAGCAAAACAAATTCAGCAATATGCAAATGCTCTTTGACTTATGATGGACTTATGACCTGATAAACTCAATTTTGAGTCAAAAATATCACATCAAAAATGCATTTAATAAACCTAACCTACTGAACATAATAGCTTAGCCCACTCTATCTTAAAGGTGCTCAAAACATTTATGTTTGCCTACAGTTGGACAAACTTATCTAACACAAATACTATTTTATAATAAAACAATAAATATCTTATGTAAGAATATCATACCACTTATCACTAGCAGGAGAAAACAACAAAATTTGAAAGTTGAAGTATGGTTACTACTGAATGCATATTGCCTTCACACAATTGGAAAGTTGAAAAAAATAGTAAGTAAAGCCATTATCAGTACAGCACCATCTGTATAAATAATAGAAAACACTATAGCCGTATGTGATATACCACAGGAATGCAAGGTTAGTTTAACATCTAAAGACCCATTATTGCAATTTGCCCTACTAAAATAAAAGGAAAATTCATATGGTCATCTCAATATACATAGATAAAGCATTTTACAAAATCCAATATCCATTTCTGATAATAACAGAAGTGAACATCCCCAACCTGATAATGGGTAATCTATAAAAAATCTACAGCTAATATCTCAATTAATAGTGAAAGATTGAATGCTTTCCCCTGGAGACTGAGAACAAACAAGCACTGCAATTCTCACTAGTTCTTTACCATGTTTTACTGGAGGTTCTATACAGCTCAGTAAAACAACATAAAGAAATGAATGCATCTAGATTTAAAAGGAAGTAGAAAAAAGTGTCTTACATAAAATATCCTATAAAATCTTTTAAAAATTTATTAATGTTAAAAAAGTCTATTTAGAAAAGTTACAACACACAAGATCAACAATTTTATTTCTATATACTAGCAAAAAAATGAAAATAAATTCTAAAAATTTCTTTTTAGAATAGCAGCAACAACTATAAAATACTTGGGGATATTTCTGACAAAATATGTGCAAAACCAATACAACAAAAAGTACAAAGCATTGCTGAGAGATACTAAAAAAGTATCTAAATAAATGCATAGATATACTACGTTCATGAAGACTCACTATTGTTAAGATTTTTCTCCCCAAATTATTTCAATAACACTTTTGCCAGAATCAGAGCAAGTTTTTGTTTGCAGAAATTAGAAAACTAATTCTAAAATTATATAGAAAACCAATGGATCAATAATAGCCAAATTAACTCTGAAGAAGTATGTAGTTGGAGGATTCATAATACCTGATTCTAAAACCTATTATAAAGCTACTACAACTCAGACTTTCATGAGATAAATAGTTCAATGAAATAGAATGGAGAGTCCTGTAAAAAGCACACACAGATATCTAAACTTGATTTTTGAAAAAGTTTTGCAAAGGTAATTCAGTAGATAAGATATGATATCTTCAACAAATGGTGCATGAACAACTGAATATTCACATACAAAAAAATTCAATGTTTCCACTGTAAGTAAACATTAACTCAAAATATTAATTCAAAAGATTAAATCTTTAAAATTAAATTAATAAAATTTCTAAGCCTACAGAAATAAGTGTAAAATCTAAATCTATAAAATCTATAGAAAGGAAACTTAGGAGAAAACCTCAGGGACCTTGAGTTTGGCAAATATTTTTAAAAAAGTAAATAAAAAGCACACATTCTAAAAGAAAATATCAATAAATTAGACTTCATCAAAACCAAAAATTTTTAATCTTATAAGACAGAATTAAAGACAAGCCATAAAATAAGAAAAAATATTTGAAAATCACTTGTCTGATGAAGGACTAATATTCCAATATATGAAGAATTATTAAGATAACAAACAATCCAATAAACTATGAACAAAAGATATACACAGATACTTCACTAAAGGAAATATAAAGATGGCAGATAAACACATGAAAAATGTTTTCAATATCACCAGTCATTGCGGAATGTAAATTAAGAATGTGCAATATGATACCATTACATGTATATGAGAATGGAAAAAAAAAGAAAAAGACTGCTCACACCAAGTGGTAGCAGGACGTGGATCAACTACCTCTCATACACTGCTGGTAGGAATTCAAAATGGCACAACCCCATTGGAAAACAGATTGACATTTTTCTTTCTTTTGAGACAGAGTCTCACTCTGCTGTCACCCAGCTTGGGGTGCAGTAGCATGATCTCAGCTAACTACAACCTCTGCCTCCCGGGTTCAAGACATTCTTCTGCCTCAGACTCCTGAGTAGCTGGGAATACAGGTGCCTGCCACCACGCCCAGCTAATTTTTGTATTTTTCGTAGAGATGAGGTTTCTCCATGTTGGGCAGGCTGGTCTTGAACTCCTGACCTCAAGTGATTTGCCCACTGTGGCCTCCCAAAGTGCTAGGAGTACAGGCCTGTGAGCCACCATGGCCAGCCCAGATTGGTATTTCTTCAAAGAAACGTGCATCTAACACATGACACACCCATTCTACTTCTAGATAGTTAAGAGAATATAAATATCTGTTCATACAAAGACTTACACTTGAGTATTTGTATTAGCTTTATACTGTAATATGCCCAGATGGGAAGCAATCCAAATGGCCAATATTTGGGTGGATACCAAGGGGGTAGATAATCAAACTGAAACATCATTTGAAGGATAACATTTCATGGAATACTATTCAACAATAATATAATAATAAGGAACGAACATGCTACAACATGGAGAAAATATAAGTATTCCTGAGTGAAAGAATCTGGTCCCCCCAAAAAGTTGATTTTATTTATATAAAATTCTAGAAAACACAAATTAATCTATAGTCACTAAAAGCAGATCAGTGATTGCCTGGAAATGCGTAGAGCAGGCAGGAGCAGAAAGAAGGGATTAAATTAGTCAAATCTTATGCTTTAAATATGTGTCATTTATTGTATGTAATTTATAATTAATACAGCTAATAAAATGTATAGGAGAGAATCACTTTTTTAAAATTAAAATATATGCCTGTAAGTTAAAATTTTAACCTATCTGAAGGAAAGGAAAAAACGTATTTGGCTTCTACACACAAAACATCAAGATCAAGACCTAATACTGGCATCTTCCTACTTCTCTACTTTTAGAGACCAGGGACAGTTACCCCCCTGCCATGTCAAGATAAAATACAGGGAAGTTGAACTAGTAAGTGTTGTGCTCCGTCCCACAGCCTGAGAACAGGGTTCAATTTATGTATTTACTTAGTTATGGAACCCTGAGTCAATCCATTTTTATCATCCTCACAAACTCCGCATCCTGTTTATGCCATCATAATAATTGTGGTAAAAAATAAGCTCCGGAGAGAGATCCAAGATGGCCGATTGACAACAGCTCAGGATTGTAGCTCCCAGTGAAAGCACAGAGAGCGATTGGACGCCGCACTTTCAGACAAATTTTTGTTGCCCACAGACTGGGAGATTCCCGGCGGAGGAGCCACACGGGTCGCCAGCACGACTTTTTTGGCCGGCGCCACTGTTTTGCCGGCGCCCCGGCACGGCGCTTATCAGCGCGGAGTATACGGGACGGGGTGCCCTTTGAGTCCGGCTCGGCTGGTCCCAACCCCACAAGGAGAACAGCAATTGGAAGCGCTGAGGACTGAGAGTTTCACAGTAAGGACAGCTGAACTGGGAAGGTCCAGCTATGCGGGGAAGGGGCGTCCGCCAAAGGAAAACTAAGAAACAGAAAAAACTTCATCACCGGGTGGAGAGGTCCGAGATGGCTGATTAACAACAGCTCAGGATTTTAGCTCCCAGTGAAAGCACAGAGAGCCAGTGGATGCCGCAATTTCAGACGAATTTCTGTGGAACACAAACTGGGAAATTCCCGGCGGAGGAGTCACATGGGTCGCCAGCGCGATTCTTTTGGCCGGCGCAGCTGCTTTGCCTGTGCCCCGGCGCGGCGCAGCGCGTCTCAGTGCGGGATATATGCCACTGGGTGCCCCCTGAGTCGGGCTCAGCTGGTCCCATCCCCACAAGGAGAACAGCAATTGGAAGCACTGAGGACTGAGAGTTTCACAGTAAGCACAGCTGAACCCGGGAAGGCCAAGCTCTGTGGGGAAAGCACGTCCGCCGAATGAAAACTAAGAAACAGAAAAAACTTCATCACCAACAAGGCGGACGTCCACTCAGACCCAATCTGAAAGTCAGCAATTACAAAGACGACAGGTGGATAAATCCACAAAAATGGGAAGAAACCAGTGCAAAAAGGCTGAGAACACCCGAAATCAGAATGCCTCTCCTCCTACAGGGGATCGCAG